>BCNH02000003.1:4056465-4084849 GCA_001662345.2 Metrosideros polymorpha var. glaberrima | reverse complement strand
CTTTAGGAGCTGGGCTCGTTGGTGGGTGGGGGGGTGGGCCCACCATCGGGACGCTCTATATTAGGAGTGCTTATCTTGTGACGAATAAACTCGATTAAAATAAATAGATTACTCCTTTTAATCCTAACTTGCTTTTCACCAGTCGGCCACTCTGAAAGCGATTGCCCCTTTGTCTTTAATTCCTTACTATAATCGCAATATCTATCAAGAAAGAAAAAAATTAATATTTGAAATCACGCATTAACAATCAAACCACGTCACCCTGTAATTACTTCTTTTTTTTTACTTTTTGGAACTGCTTGCGTGATGCAAGAAGTAGGCAGCTTTTTTTAGGTTATGGACGGTGGTGGGAGGCGGGGGGGATGTTTCGAGGTGGGGACATGGATGAAGTGGGGCTGACGTGAGCATGACTTCATTCGATTTCTTACCTTTCTATTTTGTTGTCTCGAATGTTGAATGGCTGATCTGTTCACGAAACATCTCCCGGGTGCTCTGTCAAAATTTACACTTTGATCACACCATTCGGTGAATTATCTACCCAAGACTTCGTTGAAGAAGCTACTTTTAGTCAATTTAGCTTAAGGGGGATGGGCACTCCATGAATGGACTTGACGTCACTAACCACTCCAAAATCCAAATCTGGATTGCCCCCCTGCCTTCACGTTGAAAACTTTAAAATTTGGACCACTTTCTAGTGAATTCGCCCCCTTTTTTCTTTTTAAGTTGAAAGACTACTTTCTTGAAACCCCTTGTTTCTCTCCATATAAATACGTGGCCAGCCACCCACGCTAGGCTTGAGCAAGGGCTAGAGTCGCCCAGACCTAGGCGAGCCTCATCAACCCTCACCTGGGGTCGACAAGGCTTTGCCCTGGCCTAGCGAGGGCTGTTGGCCCTCACCCAGGGTTGGCGAGGATCGTCAGCCCCAAGTGAAGGCTAGCGTCGCCCAAGGCGAGGGTGGCAACTCGATGATCCCAAGCAAGGGCAGGTGAGGCTCGCTCAGATTTGCATTGAGCAGGTCACCTTCACCTTTCGTCGACCCCTCCGGCAATGGGCAATAGTGGCACCACACCGGAGAGGCCCCTTGCTTTTTTTTTTTTTTTTCAAAATAATTTTACCCTTTTTTAGTTTTTAGTCTCGTTTAAATAAGATTTGAAAAAAAGATGTCAAGTAACAAAGAGAATAATTTTTAAAAATGTCACTTTAGCATCTTTCGTTAGCCAAATTGACGATATAAACGGTAGAATTTAATTGTATCAATTTGACAATTTTTAAAATTTAATTGTACGAAATTAATTATATTTTCGTGATAAATTTTAGAATTTCTAGTGTTTGTTGTCATGTTTAAAAGTACATATTCCCCACGAATGGTTGCCATGAACTCCCTGCACATGTTCCCTCTCTGTCGCCTGTTGTGCTCAGCATGAGCTTCATGATGTGGTCCTAACGTCACAGCATTTTCTGGAAATTTAATCCTTCCAGAAAAATTAAGGAAAAAAAAATAGTTTCTAAAGAAAAAGACATCAACGGCTGATGGGCGACCACTTGCCTTTCTTGTAGAGTAAATTAAACCCTCCACACAAAAAAAAAATGATTTGCGTGCTGTGATAGGGCCACGTCTGCCCATCCATCTTGATCTGTGGATAAGGTCGATGAATCACCGACCAAGACCAAGAATTTGAGAAAATTGAGGCAAAACGCACCTTATATAGCACTAAGTATAAGCAAAGTGATTTCGTTTCATGGGCAGATTGGATGGATACTTTGGCTAGGGAGTAGGTAGTCATGCACCGCGTTAACACACATCATTTCGAGATTATGATGAGAAGTTTCCCGTCCTTGTGTAAGTTCTTGGAATTGACCTGTTTGAGCCTTGCAAAGTAACGTACGTTGACTTTAATCTTACTTCTTCTTATGTTCATTCGTAATTCAAGGGAGGAAAAAACATGAACACAAGCTTGGAGTTCAGGAGAAACTCGAAAGGGACCGTGTGATCAGCGATTTGCTATCGAGAGGATTCGTCGGGACTTACGTGAGCTTCGTTTGATCAATACGGGAGTCGCGATCACGTTACGTCAGAGGCGTGGGACATTTTAAACCATTGGTAAAAGAAATTGGAAGTTAATTGGGCCTTTAACTTTTTGCACCAAGTACAATGGTTCCAAGCACAATTTAATCGTTTCTTAAATGGTGGGAGCTCCTATAAAGTCAAGTGACGATGCAAGATGCACTCAATCTCATTGGGAGCCCCAGAAAAAAGGGAAAAACAAAAGAAAACCACGTGTTTCCTTGGAGGGACTAGAAAGAAATGAACTTTACTCCCTTTAGCCTTTAGCCCTGGGACATATGCTACCTTACCATTCAACGACTCAAGTTAAGCTCGAGACTCAAGATAACGTCTTTACAAAGACTGAAACTCTCATGTTCGTCCGTATGAACTTGCCGGCTTATTTCAACGACGAATTGACCGCGGAGTCGATTGAAAGATTTCGGGTTGTGCGAAAACTGCGGTCTTCTCTCATTTTATGAGCTCAGTTTTAGCGCACCAAATCGACTCCACCTTTCCGATCCTATTTAAGTCGAGACTAAAAATTCATATAGAATCACCTCTCTTTCGTGTGATTGGAGGAGTATGTGCCGTATGACGCGAACCATACATGTAGGGATAATCACATGTGTTGATAGGAATCTTTGCATGATACTACCGATAGTAATAAGCTAGCATAGCAAAAATCCAAAATAGAAATTGCACCAATTATTGTTGCTCAAGGCCATAGATGGAAATTTGACAAACGAGTCATTGGCATTTTCCGGCTAAATTTGATTCGTTCGAAGCAAGATGAGGTTCCTCTATGCAGGAGTGGATAAGCCTGAGTGATATTTTGGTCAGATGCCGAAATTTGGATTTAAAGGAGGGACTTTTTCTCCAAAGTGGGCAAAAAGGGGATGGGAGGAGCTTGCGGAGCTCCCTTAGTACGTCAATCCATCTTTTTCTGGACCCCCATCCCCCCTCAAAGTTCGGGACTATGCATGCATGTTAACGAAACGTCCCACACTAGAAAAGGGTCCCATCGAATTTAATGGATGACGACCACGATCGAGCAAATTATCTTGCTGAATGAAGGCTAGAGCCTCTTAACAATCATCTATAACTTGCCTCGGAGTTCATTATCGGCTTATAGCCACTGCGATTACGATGCTTCGTGATCGAGGATGCCGATCATAGACTCAATCTACAAGTCGATGTGAATTGATCTACAAGTACTTTTATGTTTTGCGAGAGCATGGTTCAAACATGTCTAGACATGTAGCTGTAAACTAGTGAAGGACGCTATGCACCTTGTGGATCCGGTTCACCTGGTTCCAATAAATAGGGCGTAAGTACATCTGAAACTCTTAACCCATGGACTAAAACAAATACATTCACTTCATGACCTGGTGACTTGTAGATCAATGAAGAAACTCCAGCCCCTGCATTCATCTTCTATGAGAGCACTTGATAAATTGTCGTATCAATGTGGCTGCACAAATGTAAATCAAGAAAGAATCTATCTAGATCGAAGGCCGGGCACATTCCTGAGGCCCATCTTGCCGAGGATGAGTTTAGGAATGGCAGGGGGGTTATCGAGCCCCATGCTGTGGCTGAACTCGTTAGCCAGCTCCACAAGCCTGATCTTGTCGCTACCGATTTTCTTGTTCGAATTGTAGTAGCCAAGCCACGCCTGATATGCTGCTTCTTTGTTCTTCATCTCCACATGAGACAGAGCCCTTTCCACCTGTTCATAATAATAGAATCGTCATTTTTCCACTCCTCCATCACCTAGCCTAAGAAACTAAATATGCTTACAAGAAAACATGAATTTTTTATCTGGCTACAAATCTATTACTGTGCTTAAATCTAAGAAGAAGACTATACCATGAAATGAAAAGATGGATCTACAGAAAAATTAAAGGAGGGCTCATCTAAGCTCACCATTTTCTTTGTATCAGGATCTACTAAAGGCACTGGGGCCTTTGTGATAGGTAACTCCTTCACGGTTGACAGAAAGAATTCCTCCCATGGCGCCAGTAACAAGATACCCTGCCCTTCTTTGCCTTTGCGTCCTGTCCTACCAAGTCTATGTATGTATTGTTGTCTATCACTGGGCAATCCCACCTGCCATTGGCAAAGAAACCCAATGATTATTTCTGCATGCTGAGCCACCCAACTCCGTTTTTAAAAATTTCCAACAAGCTCAAAAAAACTACATGAGAAATCCAGAACCCTCTTTTGAGAAAGAACAGACAGTAACTTTCATTAAAATCAGATCAAATAATGAGAAAAAAGGAAGGAATTGAAGGTTCTTAACAGTTACGGATGAATGCAGAATAAGGTTCTCAGCAGTTACCGATAGAGAGATTGCAGCAATATATAGTGCTCAATCTTGCTTCCATATTGCCACCTATAGAAAAGAGAACTGTAATTTAACTTTGCATAGGTAGGAATTGGCATTATGATACCTGTATGACAAGGGTGACATCAGGATAATCAACTCCACGTGCAGACACATCTGAAGTTACAAGAATAAGACCCTTCGACTTCCGAAACTCATCAGAAACCCTTGTTCTATAAGACTGCGACTTTCTTGAATGAATCTCCCTGACATTCAATTTCAGCTCACCAAGGACATCAGCAACAAGCCTGGTCACCATAGCGGTCGTGCAGAACACAATAACCTGAAAAACCAATTGCAGTTATCACCCATTAACGAAAAATTGAAACTGAGTTCATTAAAAAAAAAAAAGATCATTCTCAATTGGAGCAAATTGTCTCTGTACTTCCAAAAAACAACCTTAAATCAGTACTACAATGAATAAATTTTAGTTATGAAGTGGAAAATACTGGAGTAAGTCTGTACCTTATAATTGATATCATCTGCAACATGCTCTTTTAGAAGAGCATAGAGCAAGGAAAAGTGCTTGTCTAAAGGAGCGACTAGATGCATCTGTCTGACCTGAGATTTCCAGCCAATCAAGAATTCTAAGCGACAAAGCTAATTAGAAAAAAATTGGAAACCGAAGATAATTACTCGAGATATTGAGAGAAACTACCTGTGAGTGTGTCTCCTCACTTCCCTCTTGAACGGTGCTAATGAATTCATGATCTCGTTTCAAAGCAATGTGGCAGATTTGTCGAACCTGAGAAAGAAAAGGGTACCTCTTAGGATTTTGATCATATTTACAAGAGAAATCAACAGAAACTTGGGATAAAGAAGAAAACCTCTGCTGGAACAGTCGCAGAAAAAAGAAGGGTCTGCCGCTGCTTTGGGACAGCATTAATTATTTTCTCAATATCTTTGCGAAAGCCCATGTCTAACAGACGATCAGCCTCATCGAGCACAAGAACTTTCACGCCCATCAGCCTGGTTGCAAATCCTGCAGTATTTTCAATATGATCTTTGAGCCTTCCAGGTGTAGCCACAAGTATCTGCATGGTGGGGGGGAAACCTTAGAATAACTAGAGAAATTAAGTCATCAATGGCAACGATACAGGACTAGGAAAAGTACTCCGAAAATTTCACCAGCAGTTCTCAGTCTCTTACATGGCAATTACCTCCAGACTGTTCAAATTTTCTAACTACAGAACATGATATCAGATTGCACTAAGGACAATGAATAAATTTCATATTTCCTCATAGAGACTAACCTGACAAGGATTCGCTTGCATGCGCTTCTGTTCTAAAGCAAGTCGTGTCCCTCCTATAACAACTTGAACACCAAGAGAAGGATGATACTTCAAAAGGGCATTGGCTTCTGCAGCCGCTTGGACTGCAAGCTCCCTAGTCGGACATATAACCAGAACAAGAATTGGTGGTCTCTTTTGATCACGCGCAGGAGCCGGTGATTTTATGACAACTTCAATTGATGGAAGCTGAAAATAACTTCAATTATTAGAGAAATTGTCGCATATTCCAAAGAGAAGTAATACCAGTTTATAAATCAGAGCTTACAGACTCATGTTTTTGCTACTCTCAAACTATATCTTTCCAAATTCAAGTTACCCAAAATACTAAGATGGACAAGAAAGCCATTAGACATCCAATCTTCTAGAACAAGCAACAGCATACATTTAGAGTAAAGGAAAAACTTTATCACTTTTAAGGAAAACAAAATTGAAAAGCCTGACTGACTATTTTTTTCTCACATACTCAAGCAGGGAATTCTGACAAAGGAACTCCCTAAGACTAGCTAGTAGCAAGTACTCCCTTCTCATCAAAACAAAGCAAATGTAAATGCAAGTCTCTCTGTAGAAACTGAAGCATGAACCTTTGGGAATGCATGGACGCCAAAAACAATGTGCCCTCGGTTAGGAGCTAAAATGTTGCACAATTGAAGTATCTTACAAGAAATGCAACAGTTTTTCCAGTGCCTGTCTTAGCCTTGGCCAGAACATCCTTACCTGGGGGGAAAATGGACAATAGAAAATTAAAGCTTCAAGCATTTAAAAAAAAAACGGAAAAAGGGGTGAGGGGGAGACAAGGTTATATCAACCTACGAACTCAAGTCAAATTACCAATGTTCAACCAAGCATAAGAACACAAAACCAGATACAAATTCTCAAAATAAATATTTAAAAAAAAAAAACAAATCCTATCTCTGTAAGATAGAAAGAGAAAGTCATAGCCTCTACTTAAAACATGTGATATCACTACTCAAACTAGGAAGAGCCAACAAGCTGTACTGTGCCTAATTGGCCCATGGAGGGCCTGTTAGGAAAAAAGGGTCATGCCATGCATGGCCCCTTTGCTCCTGGGCCACTTGCCTGGGTGAAACTAGGCCGACCAGGCCCATGGGCTAGGAATGGTCAAACTTTGGTGTTCTCCTAATCTTTCGATGGTGGCTCAAGACACGGTCAACCCACTGTCATAAGCTGTACTGTCAGAGTCCACTTTCAGCACTAGCAGACAGATCATTGAGAACAATAGGCGAAGGCTGAGTGACAAGAATCTAGAAATGACTGTCGTCTGCACATCTTGGCTCCAGGAAGAAATGAAGCCAGATGAATGAGCTCAACACGCACCGCGACGGATGATGACATTATATCATCGGAGTCAAGGTGATGGGGTTATTTACACCGGTATAGCAATGGATAACAAGGTGCACAGCGGCATTTGGTTGTGCTTGTTTTTTTTTCAAAGCATGAACCTAATTGTACACTTTTCAAGTTATATTTCTTTGATGAATTCGTATTTCATCTAGTTAAATTGGAGTGATGTTATTTTAATTAATTTGCAATATATTAATTTTTTTTTAATTTATTAGTAGAATTCTCGCGAATTTTTCTGAACTTTTAAATTTATTAAGAATTGTTTAAATTAAAGTAAACAGAAAAAAGAAAACTAGGTCCAGTCATAACGTTCCTGAGCCTAGCATGGCCCATTGGACTTCCTAACTCAGACCAAGTGCTTGGCTTGTATAACAGAGCATTATTAGTAGCATATCTTGAAAAAAATCGTCAACTCAAACCTCCAGAATCTCTTTTAATAGTGCCACAACTCTAAGAGAAAGCTCCACCACCTTCAAAATCAACTAAACTCCCCAAAAGACTATCATTATCAATTCGACTAAATTTCATCAAGAAACTTGAGGCATCCAAGCAACAATATCTTCATATGCCTCTAACCTAAAAAATTGTTAGGTTAGGTACCATACCTTTGAGTATAACGGGAAGCGTGGCCTCCTGGACCACAGTCAACTTCTCATAGCCAGCATCCTTAATTCCTTTCAAGGACAAGGGAGAGATTGAGCATTGGTCAAATCTGCAGACATGTGAACTTAAGTGAGACATTTACCAAGTTCTTATGTGCTATATTGATATAGAGCTGAACCGCAAGTATCAGACTTTTTCTGGAGTATGCTCCTCACCGATAATGAACTCACGGAATCTTATCACAGACATTATTCACAATTTCGCTTCACAAGGAGCTATGCAAGACAAACATTGGACTACTGAAGATCTATGCCAAGGCATGTTGAAGCATGCATACAAGTGGCATCAGTTATAACACATTGGAATTGGAAAAAACTTGGATTTATGCTGCAGAACTGATTTCAATGAAGCTGAAGAGTTCCTAAGGCAAAATGGGGAAGGAAAGGTGGGGAACGTCTTACTCATCACCAAATACAGAAAAAGTCACATTCTATATAATTCCCCCCTGTCACTTGGCAGGCAGAGCTCATTATCCCTGCCTTTTCAAACCACAAATAAAAGCTGCGCAACAGTAACTACAGAAGAAAATGCCACAGTCAAAATGAAAGTTAAGGAAACATTTAGAAGTTCTTGCTAGGTGTCAAAAGTTCTTTTCCCTGGCCACGATAAATGATTAATTGGCACTAGAAACTACTTGTTCTATCAACTCTAGCAGCTAAATTAACACAGAAATACAAGGCCATGAAGATGGTGTACCTAGTTTCACTCAGGTAAGAATCAGAACTCTGCTGCGAGATCCTCTTTGAATTCTCTACGACAGCTTGTTTTTCCTCGCCAAATAAGGATTCCGCGCTCTTCTTCACAAACTCATCATCATCGTCATCCTTGTCGTCGACTTCGCTATCCTCCTCACTGATCAAATCGTCAATCCTCCCCATGAATTTCTTCCCCTCCTCCTCCTCCTCCTCATCCTCGTACTTATCCAATGGACCTGCATTTCTATGCATAGCATTTGCATTTCCTCTACTATTCCATGCAATTCGTGAATCGGAATCTCTGTCGCCCTTCTTCCAGGTCGAAGATCTCGCGCTTCTACTCTTAGACCTATCATCAAACCTCCTCCGCGGGGACGAGAACTCCTCACCGTCCCCCAACTCCTTCCCATATCTCCTCCTAGAATCCCTTGAATCAAGGCCCACTGCATCCCTCCCACCCTTCCTCCGGCCCGGCCCCACAACATCGTCCGAGTCGCCATACCTCTGCCGCTTCACCCCGAACGAAACCTCATCCGCGTTGCTCCTTCCCCGGACTCTACCCGAGCTCACCTCCCCAACCGAGTCGTCTTTCCCCAGCTCGCTGACCCAGTCGCTGAGCTCGGCCTCATCGTCGATCAAACTCTTCGGAGATGCCCGCGAACGGGACGAATGCTGAGAAGACCGGGAGGAGAGCCCCCGCACAGCCAGCTGGCCGTTGGCTCGGAAGGCTAACAAGCCGGCGTGCCTGAGCCTGAAAGGGAAGGCTCGGAGGGGAGCGGGGACGGACCGAGAAGAGTGGAGGGACCGAGAGAGCTTCATGGAAGAGGGGAGAGGGAGAGAAGGCTGGAGGAGACGGAGGTGGGTGAGGAGCCTCGCCGGCGTCATGCAGATCGCGACGAATGAGGTTAAAGGAGGAAGCTTGACGGGGGACGGAAATGGCGATTTTAGGGTTTAAGGATAAGGAGGGGGAGACTGGCAGGGTTTAAGGACATGAAAAGAGGAGGCGCACTCTACGCACCGTTTTTGGGGTTTAATCGGGTGCGAAATGGGCTTGGCGCGCTAATTCGTGTTGGCATTTGAGAAGGGTTTGAGGCCTTTGGGCCTTCCATTTTTAGCATGAAAGCAAGTCAGCTAGCGATTTTTCCCTTTTCAGTGGGAAAAAGCCACCAAAAATTCTAAATTGAAAAAAAATTTATGACATCAAAAACCTCAAATTATATTTACTGTGACATATCTACCCTAAACTTTTTCTTATGATATAAAAGACTCAAATGTGTATCTACGTGACACATTCACCAACCGTCAAAGTTCTTTTTAATGATTTTTCAACCAAAACAACGTTTTTTTTTATTTCAATTAAGCCAAGTGAGTGTCATGTTAATACTATTTGCTTTTCTGGCATCCATGTAGACAATTTTTTAAGGGTTCTCATTGACAAAGTGATATCTCACACAGGTACAAGTTTTAGATTTTGATGTCACGGAAAAAAGTTTATGGTAAATGTATCACAATAAGCATGGTTTAGGATTTTAGATGGCTTTTGCCTTTTTAAGAATTAGGATCCGTCGAAAAATGAATGATTTTGAAAATTACTTTCCTAAAAATAATCGATTATATCGCTTGAAATAATTAGTCAATCAATAAAAAGGAATTTTCATTATCGACAACGATTTATATCTAATTATTTTCGTTGACAATAAAAATATTTTTGGTTCATTCATTTTTGTAAGCGATACAAACGATCATTTTTAAGAAATTGTTTTCTAAATTATTCATTTTTCGCGAAATAAACGCATTCAAGCCGTTTGTTTTTTTAGCTTTCGAAAGCAAGAAAATTATTTATTGAAAACACTGATTGAATTACTATGATTATTTTGGAAATAGAAGATATTTGTTTATCATATTCAGAAAAGTGGTTATCATGATTTCTGATTTTAGATCAAGGGAAGGAAATATAGGCTGAAAAAGCTCTTTTATTTAAGAACCCGTAATTAGTACAAAATTGAAAAGAGGTATTAGTGCCTTTGATACTTTTTTGTGAATGGTGAAGTTGTAGATTCAATCACAGTTCATTATTAAAACCATCACGAGTGATCCAATTTATATTACTTGATTAGAGCTCGCGCCTTTAAGCTTTTCGTTTATCTTTTAACAATTGAATTTTCTTTTTCATAAAGTGGAACTAGCACATTAACTATGACGATTATTGATCAGAGAAAATAATATTAAATAGACATTTGCTATGTGGTGCAACCAAGCAAATTTTTTTTATTGAGAAACGTTTTAATAAATAAAAAATAAGTTAAATGATCTTATTGTCTTTAAGTGAAAACAAAAAATAAAAGATACCGAAAGGCACCTCAATCTGCTATAAAACGAGGTCACTTGTGGATTTTTTTAGAACATTGTTCTTTCTTTCTTTTTCTTTTTCTTTTTTGAAATTGCAAAAGAGTTATATTTTTCTTTCTTGACACCGAAAACTGACTAACTATTGGTTGTTATCGACAAGATGCAAACTTCGTCAATGAGAGCAAAGTTTGGCCGAAGTAAAAGTCATCGATGAACAGAACAGTCGACAACTCGCCAGTGAAATTATCGACGACAAATGTCGCAAAAGTTATCGATGAGAGCCTTCACTAAGTGACGAGGGTTATCGACAACTGGTTATTGCAAATTTTGCTAAGTGTTGGAGCTTGAACACAAAG
Source organism: Metrosideros polymorpha var. glaberrima (assembly GCA_001662345.2). NCBI lineage: Eukaryota > Viridiplantae > Streptophyta > Magnoliopsida > Myrtales > Myrtaceae > Metrosideros > Metrosideros polymorpha. Next base: position 4,073,702 of record BCNH02000003.1, on the reverse strand, counting down.
AAGATGAATCAGCATGAGCTTTAAGATTGTCGGTTGATTATCCTGATGATTCGAAAGTCATAACTCATTGCGGATAACCATTACTGGAGTATAGAGAATCATGCCTATGATTTTGGAAAGTGCCTAACAATATTGTAATATAGTGCTAGGAAGTAATCAGTAAAATCAGAATTAATAACCGTCTGTAAGTAATTGCTTTTGGTGAGATATAAATACCGATATTATAATTATATACAAACAACATCAAAACTCCAGTTCTTCTGCACTTTTGCTTATTCCCTGTAAATCTTGCAATTTTACTTTTTCAATGCCTTTAATTCCTGCAATTTTATCATTCTCGCATCCTTTAAGTCTATGCTTTGTTGTTTAGATTTTCAGTTAAGATAAAAGATACGAATTTCAGGGATTTTACCAATTCACTTATTAGTGAACGCTGTATTATCAAAATTTAGAAATTGAATCAAACTTTGAGGTGTGTATTCACTTTCTTTAAGGAATTATTTGTCCCACAACATTTCTAATGGTTATTGGCAAATTTCTTCTATGATACAACAAAGTCTCAATGAGAAATAGCAAATAGCAATTCTGATATTTTCTCCAGGATCTCTCTAGAAAAACAATTGAAAAGAATGGCTGTATCTTTTTAAAAGAAAGCAAAAAAAGAAAGTTGAAGAAGTAAGAATTGAATAGAATCGTTGAAAATATACATGTTGAACAAACACAACCTTTCAAATGTAAAAAAGTTATATCCGAACAGACACAAACTTTTAAATGTTAAGAAGTTGTATCCGAACAGACACAATTTCCAAAGGTTATAAGAGCGCCTAATAACCGTTAGGCAGAAAATAAAAATTCGAAATTAAATAATAATAATAAATAACTGTAACTCATTTGTGAATAGTTGCACTATTTCAATAGGACGCAATTAAAAAAAATAATGATCGGTGCCAAATCTCATTCATGTGCGCACTCACATCTTTTCGATGTGGGACAAGGCACCTAAAACAAACTACCAACAACCGCAATAACAAAACCAAATATTTTCATATTCCATACCAACAACCACAATAATTGTATTTAAATTTCTTTACTTTCTAAGCCGTTCACTTTCCTGTCCAAATTAACAAATAAATCATTTTTACAAAACCCCATCAACCTCATCCTTATCATTAGATTTTTCTTCTCTTTTTTTTTTTTCCGGCGAAACATATTTATAAATAGATCACACAATTACAGAATTTATATCGATCCTACATAAAAATCAAAGACTCGTAACAAAGGACCGGTTTGAAAAGATAGCAGCGATGTCGAATCAGAGATAGACCAAGCAATCACGCGAGACAAAACAAGTTAGGACTCATACGAAAGTAGAGACTTATAATTCGGATGAACCAAATAGTCACGCAAACAATATATGCTCTCGTATTGCAAGGTGAAAAAAAGCAACACCAACGTCTCGTCAAAGGCTTTGCTTGAATACTATCCGAAGACTCCATTCGGTGCTGCTAATCAGAAGGACCACTAGGTTAAACTCCAAGAATTTATCCGATCAGTCATAAACTCTCTAACTTTGTCAGTTCCGTCATAAATCTCTACGTGAAATTCTCATGTGGTCCTTCCGACCAATTTTCACCGTAAATCACTAACGTGACGGTGTGCTGCGTAGAACAACGGGTGATGATCAGACTGCCACGTCAGAGATTTTGCGACGAATATTGATCGAAAGGATTACATTAAATTTTCATGCAAAAGCTTAGGACTCAAATGAAAAAAAATTAAAAATTTTAGGACTGAATTGACATCCGTACAATAAATTACGATTTACTGGATAATTTTCGCAATCGTCATGCATGTGCGACGAGGTTAGAAAGTGATGGAGACAAAAGAATAATCAAATAAAGCGAGTGAACTCATGCCATAGACAACGCCTTGATTAGAACGCTATTAGCTATTATTACATACTTTATATTTTGCTCCTATTTAATCACCAGAAAAATAAGGAAAATGAAAAACGCGTGAGACTTTTCGTGGAGAAGACCAGCGTCCTTTTATTGACTCGTGAAATTTAAGAACGTGCATTTCCCCCTTGCGACTTGGTTTAACAAAGTCTTGGATGAGGCAGGCCGATAATTAATTTCTCGATATAAAATAGACATAGAAAGATCAATATTTGATTGGCTTCGCTTGCCATTTTTTTTATTAATTATTCTGCTCATGCTCTAACCGGAGTTGACGTTGGAGTCACGCGCAAGGAGTCAACCACCAATGATCGGAAGGCCTAATCTTGAATCTTAATTGCTAACGTGCCTTTCGATCCCAACTTGCTAAATAATCGGAAAAGGAAAAGTAATCTCCGATACGCCGTTGAATTTGTTAAGATTCGATACAGACAGAGTCTGGAAAAAGCCTCGTTGTCCCGACACTAAAATCTGTAAAAATCCGAGGCTATTACTCGCCCACGTGAGAATGAACCCAGCACGAATGTGGTTCCATGCATGTAAGAGGGAAGGATCATATGTACTTTGAGCTACTAAATCACGGGCCTAATACCCTAAAAAATCTCAAGCTTTAGTTTTTATCCAAATTCTACCTTTTGTCTCGTAAAAAATCTCAAATTTTAAGTCTCGTTCCAATTCCACCTTAAATTTTTTTTGTCCAATAAAAAACCCTCAACTTTATGTTCACTACCAATTCTACCCTAAACCTTTTTTTTTTTATATCACAACAAAACCTTCAATTTCAATTTTACTCTAATTTTTTTTGTTTCATGAAAGATCACAAACTTTTACTTGTGTCCCAAATATACCTCCATTAAGCGCAGTCAAAATTGCCCTTCGGTCTTCGATCTCTCGTGTTTGGAATATTCTATTTCTCGCGGTTAGAAAGCTCGCGCTTAGGATGCTTGAACAGCTCGTGCTTGAGAGTTTTTCATCTCTCGATTATTAACGAGAATTTTTGGACGGGAGATTAATGTGGACAAATTTGTGACTCAATTAGAAGTTCGTGGTTTTTTATGAGATTGTAAAAATTTTTACGATGAAATTGAGACTGGATGATATAATTGGGACAAGACCTGAAGTTATGGGTTTTTCTTAGTACAAAAAAAAAGGTTAAGGTAAAATTGGAACAAGACCTAAAGTTGAAGGTTTTTCATGAGACAAACGGTAGAATTAAGACAAAAGCTAAAGTTGGAGGTTTTTTAAGGTATTAGGTCCTAAATCATGTATTTTCGTACTCTACTATGCATTTCCATAGAGCAAAGGGAAAGAGGGTTATGTAACACGTGAATCTAGCCATGCCTCGAGGGTGACGTCCTTTAGAGGTAATTGAAAGGAGGGTCTCGGCTAGGCCCGAAAATCATATCCAACTCATCGTCCCACGCTCGCTCGTCGTTGAAAAAATGAAATTAGACTTCGGGTCTAGGCCGAATCGTGCTTTGCAATCAAATGCTTTTCGATCAGACTCGTCTAGAATTATCTTAGTACTCATCGGCTACGACCGGCCTGGCCGAAGAGAACGTCGTATTAGCTACTACTTAAGCAATATTCTATAGCTAATGATCTTTAATTAAGAGAGAGAGAGAGAGAGAGAGAGTTGACTAGCGAAGTGAATGCAACAAACGTCCTCTCTCTCTCTCTCTCTCTCTCTCTCCGCTTCTGGCAAGTTGGGGACCTCGCGGCACTAACATCGTATTAAATTGTCGCTTCATGCAATAAACAATACATAGTACCTACGCAACCCTAGGACCGCGACATTATCCTATATCGCTGTTGTCATTGATTAATAAATTTTCTAATAAAAGATACTACTAGGAGAAGTACAACCATTTCGGTGGAGTCTCGGTCCATTTCGTTTCTACCTACGTTTCTTGTTCTGGGTCATATAGAGCTCCTTTTGAAAAGCAACAGGGAAAAATTGTAAAGAGTAGCTCCTGTGGCGGATCGTAGTTATTCTACTAGAATTCGAACGGCTCGATGCACATGAGATATGATCATAAAATCCATTCGGCGAATTTGTAATCACAAGCTAACTAGATGTGCTTTGATTTCGAAACATACTTTTTGATCAATCCAACTCTTGATATATAACAGGTTAGTGTATAATCATGCTAAATATAAGTGAGATCGATAAGTGATGCTATACAAGAGATACTTGCAATTGGTTATATGGGGGTTGTTGTGAAGTTTATAAAAAAAAATTTTGGTCGGAAGGAAAGTTTTTCATTTCATATAAAAAAGAGATACATAATTTCAAAACAAAACCAATCCCAAAGAGTTAAAGTCCAGTGAAAATTTGAAAATTATATCAATTTGATATAGTCTACATCATAAGAATATATTTATCATAGCATCATAGCGACTAATCACCAAAATTCGTATACACATCGAGATTTTCTACTGTAATAACTATGGCTTTGCCAAAATTCACGTCCTTTGGCAAATTGACGAAGTCATTTTGTGGAGATTATGATCCATTTTCTAAGCACGACAGGTTCACGCAACGATTTTTCAAGGGGCGACTCTTCTTCTTTACGTTCTTCTTCTTCCGCGGTCTCGGTATCGAGTCATCATCAACCGGTCAAGTCCTTCACTAGGTCGATGATTAGACATCTCTGTGTTTGAAACCCAATACGCACTTCAATGCCGAGAAAAAGTTGACGGGGATGGATCATCCGCGAACTTTCTCCCGAAGCTGCCATTTTGAAAGTCTCCACTCCACGAACTTTCTCTCTTTCACAAAAGCTTTCCTCCTTTTTGTTTTTTCGCTTCTTATGGGAAGACTCTGCTGAACTTCATGATATTCAGACTTTTCTTCTGATGGAGCAGAGCTGAGGATTCATGTTCATGCACCACGCCCATGAGCGGACAAATTCTCTACGGTTTCACGTGGGCCTGCAGTCGCGCTCTCTTCCTCCTCTTCCCCTTCTGTTTTCCCGCCATTGATGGGAAGTAGAAAGCTCATAAGAAGGGACGGAGATTGGTGAAAGTAATCGCTGAGGCAAAAGCGACGGGGTTTTTGAAGCTGCGAAGGTGGGTTTTTTGTTTGGTCCTTCAGCTTCACAGATAAGAATTGAAACGCCATGCTCTTTTTCGTTGTCTTCCCGGCGTTGTGTTTGAACCTGTTTACCGCATCACCGCTTTGCGTTTTGATGAAGTCATGTCATAGGATGGATTTCCTCCATGTTCTCCAGAGCTTCTGTAACTGGGTCTGTCTGTCTGTGAGGCTAAAGGAAATCGCTGTTGAATACTCTTTACAACGTTCAAAGCATGCTAACGTTAATTGTTTCACTTATGCTTCAGAAGAACTATACTAAATTGGTGAGTTTTGCCCGTTTTAGTTTTCATGGTTTGCTTGTACGGGTAGGTTTTAGTTATTCAATAATCAGTTTTCAGAGAGACTCATGTGGTAATATTGACTGCAGGGCTTCATCTTCGACACGCGAGAGTTGTTAATAGAGTCCATCGAGTTTGAGGAGAGACTGCGAACTCTATCAGTGGAAGAACATGAGTTTCGGGAAAACCAAGTTCGTGAGGTTAGTCGAACTGTCAGAACATAAAACTTGTGCTCATGAAAGGTGAACAATCACAGGAGCATTATCTATAATTCTGTGTTGCTTGTCCTTCGGGTTGCCATTGTGAAGAAACATAGTCATGGATAGTTGTCTGCACTTTCACTTTGTGATGTCACAGTTATTAACCTACAAGCGGTTCTGATGCCTTCCTCGTTTCAGATTCTAACGAGCTATACGAGAAGTTGATTTCTTCTCCTTGTTGTGTATATCGTTTGGTCAGGTTCGAAGATTGCAATTTGGAGAATTCGTGGAGCTCGGAGCAGCGATATGCTGCTAGACATGGGGTTCGACCAACCAAATTTAGAATAATTGTGAACGAACTTTTAGATGGAGTTCAGAGAGGATACGAGAGTTTTCGCGAAAAGATCAAAAGATTGAGAATGCCATTGAGCTCCTCGCTTGTATCCGATGGAACGACTAAAGCTAAAAAGTGTCGCCCTGAGAAAAAAATTCTTGATCCGCAAGGGCCATTTCTTGTAAAGTGGAACAGGATATTCTTGATCTCGTGTGTTATCGCACTGGCTTTGGACCCGCTGTTTTTCTACATCCCTGTGATTGACGCTGACAATTGCCTTGATTCAGACAACAGAATGGAGATCTTCGCATGCCTCCTTCGAACTGTAATCGATGCGTTTTACATTTTCCACATAATCCTCCAATTTCGTACCGGGTTCATAGCCCCTTCTTCAAGAGTGTTTGGAAGAGGGGAGTTGATTGATGATCCATCAGTTGTATCACGAAGATACTTATCGTCGTACTTCTTCCTTGACATCCTAGCGATTCTTCCGATCCCACAGGTATAAAACCCTGCTCTGATTCCATTAATTTCTCTAGCAAAACTTGGTTTGGAGCATTCTCGAAGTTATTATTAGTCCTTCACATTACTGTCCCTTTATTTGATCGGCAGGTCGTAGTATTTGTTATCATCCCCACACTCCACGGGCCAGTTGCTTTAATGACAAAGGAGGCACTCAAGTTCATCGTTTATGGCCAATATGTGCCAAGAATTGCTAGGATCTATCCACTGTACATGGAAGTGACCAGAACATCTGGTATACTTCACGAAACAGCCTGGGCGGGGGCTGCCTTCAATCTTCTGCTGTACATGTTAGCTAGTCACGTAAGTTTCTATTTCAAGCTTTTATCTTTCGTTTTCTGAACTTTTTTTCAGTCAGTTTGATTTGTGCCGGAACTGTCATGTTATTTTTGGAATTACCAGGTGTTTGGAGCTTTTTGGTACTTATTCTCGATCGATCGAGAAGTTAGTTGCTGGCGCGAGGCGTGTGGAAGAAATAGTAGCTCCTGTAACTCTTCACGATTATACTGCAGCACAGCAGAGAAACACGATAATTCGTTTCTTGACACTGTTTGTCCTCTGATTGAACCCGACGACATTAAGAATTCGACACAGTTCAACTTTGGAATATTCATCGATGCCCTCCAGTCTGACGTGGTGAAGTCAAAAGACTTTCCAAAGAAGTTATTCTACTGCTTCTGGTGGGGATTGCGCAATCTTAGGTACGTTTAACTTCATTGCCACTTTCCTTTGTGGTTAAGAGGATTAGCTTCTAAAGTAACTCTTTGTGCAGCTCTTTGGGTCAAAGCCTAAAAACAAGCACCTTTGAGGGGGAGATTGTCTTTGCTGTCACCATAGCTATAGCCGGCTTGGTCTTGTTTTCATTGCTCATCGGCAATATGCAGGTATTCTACGATCCTGCTGCAGTTCAGTTATTGATCTCTGCTAGGACATTGAATTTGCAATGATTCTAGAGTCTACTTTTGCAATATGATTGAATTTGAGAACTCAATACATAAGAATGAGAACTTAAGCAGGAATTGAAATTAAGAACCTTAGAGTGGGTGTGTCGAACTAAAATTCCCAGAAAAACCATATTGCTGTCACAGAAATATCTGCAGTCCACTACAGTTAGAGTGGAGGAGATGAGAGTGAAGAGGCAAGATGCAGAGCAATGGATGTCGCACCGTATGCTTCCAGAGGGCTTGAAGGACCGAATTAGGCGGTACGAACAGTACAAATGGCAAGAGACGAGAGGTGTCGAGGAAGAATCTTTGATCAGGAACCTCCCTAAAGATCTCCGTAGAGACATAAAGCGTCACCTTTGCCTGGACCTTCTAATGAGAGTGAGTACCGTTTCGACTTTCTCTTCGCCTGCTGACACACATGGAACTCTTTGGTACTGAACATGAAATATTGATCAAAAGTTTCAGATGCGTTGCCTGACTTATGGTTTCTCTCAGGTGCCCATGTTTGAGAAAATGGATGAACAATTGCTGGACGCAATGTGCGATCGCCTCAAGCCAGTCCTGTACACAGAGAAGAGCTCGATTGTGCGAGAGGGGGACCCAGTCGATGAGATGCTCTTCATCATACGAGGCAAGCTGGTGACCATGACCACAAATGGTGGAAGAACAGGATTCTTCAACTCAGTCTATTTGAAGGCAGGTGATTTCTGTGGAGAGGAACTGCTTACTTGGGCCTTGGATCCAAATTCCCCCTCCAATCTTCCCACCTCGACGAGAACCGTCGAAGCTATTACGGAAGTAGAAGCCTTCGCGCTCACTGCCTATGACCTGAAGTTTGTGGCCTCTCAATTTCGGCGTCTTCACAGCAAGCAGCTCCAACATACTTTCAGGCAAAACTCCAAACTCACCTTTCTCTTTCTGGTATCATGTTCATTGTTTTTCTACACAATCCCAAAGATTACCTCCGGCCATGTTTATTCGCAGAAATTTCCTTTCCATAATATGTTACTTACGTAATTACATAAAGAAGGAACGGTTTTATCATATTTTTCGGATTTGTTCGCGTTCAGGTTATACTCGCAGCAATGGAGAACATGGGCTGCTTGCTTTATACAAGCCGCTTGGCACCGACACTGCAAGAGGAAGCACGATAAGGCTTTGCGCGATGCAGAAGACAGGTTACACGATGCTCTAGCAAAGGATAGTGGCGCTTCGCCGAGCCTTGCTGCTACTGTATATGCATCAAGATTCGCAGCCAAAGCATTGAGGGATTTAAGGAAAAGTAGTAGCCCAAAGATGCCGCAGAGGTTATCTCCGCTCATGCCTCAAAAGCCAGCTGAACCTGATTTCACAACTGATGGCAGTTAGTAAAGATTCTTCCAACTCTTTCGCTCAAATTATGGCATAGTTAGAGATGTTTCTACTCAGATGTGATATTCGAATAGATAACTTAGCAACATGATGTAGTATCTTGATCTCGGTAAATGACTCAGACTGCGCTGTAAATTGCCATACCTCGCCTCGAGAAAATAGAAATTTTCTTGCACGCCCGCTGTTACTGTGATGTTTAGCTGAGTTCTCTTTTGTCATGTCAAAGCAGCTCGAATCGCAGACTTACTGAACCAACACTGGAGCACGGTAGTCATTTCCCTAAAGTCTTTACTATGAAAATGTCCATAATTTCTTCTGACTTCCATTCAAATATCAACATGATGTTACAAGGCAGTGAAATAATCGGGTTCACCACCTCATCAAGTATGTCACACTATTGAGAGCATTAGAGAGGACAAGTTATTGAAGATTCCCAGGGCAGCAACTTAAACAGGCAAGAACCCCTAGGGATGCGAATGATTGTTTCCAAAGAATTCGCGCAAACTGACCCCGTCGTACCATCTGCAAGCAAAGTGCATCTCAATTTAATGAAAGATGATGCTTCTTTTAGCTCCAAAAAGAATATTGCATGTACTTTGTGTGCTTTTTACATTTAAAACAATGGTTGCTCAATAAAGTATACACCTCAGGAACGCAAAATTCTACTGAAGCAATATTTGCGTAACATAAAGCATTCAACTTTGTTTCTTAGCACGCTTGTGCTTGGGTCACAAGAATCTAAGAGAAGATTGATTCCGAGTTCAATTAATTAACCTGGTAAATGAACGATTATAAGCTTCATAGAGATTGCGAAAAGTTCAAATGATTTCTCCACACGCATAGAGAATGAACTTAGACAATTTCAAGCTAATCCATATTGACTTTGAAGAACAGCTCGGACACCAAATCACATAAGTGATCAAGGAAATTTCTTATCAAGTTCTCCTTCCAAACCTTTTTTCAATAATACTCAGGTTGTTCTAGATAAGAGTTGCAACAATTTTACTCGATTCAGTTGACGGTACACACTACACAGCAAACTAAAATAATCAAGCAATTTCCTTTTTCCTCACTATGTAAGAATTTTGTCAGAAAACAAATTGCCTTGGGGTGGGGACTACAACAAAATTAGAGCCCTGTTGTCGAGTAACAGACTAAAGAACAAAGTTACAACTGGCAAATAGATGCTTCACTGAGCAGATTACTTACATATCTCACCTATCTTAATTTTGTTTCGTTTCGTTGCCTTCATCTTTTTCACTTGAGCTTGGGGCTTGAGAGAATTGCTGCGATGCAGAAGCAGGTGAAAACGGTATCTCAGGAACTTTCAGTAATTTCTTGACCCCTGGCAGTTGTACAACTGCAACAAGTGGAAAAAGACACAATGTCATTGCAACGAAGAACAAGATCCCATGATTCGACAACTCCTGTCCTCAAGACCAGCCTACAAAATATATGAAATGCATACTTACGTGCTGCAAATTAACCGATCTTGTCTTGTCTAATGTGATATATATTTTCAGTTTACATATTCAATAATGTATAGATGAATATCTACCATCACTTTTGTGGTTTTGGCATGATTGACACCAATTTAGTGCAATCAGAAGGTCAACACTTGCCATACATGATTTGGGCCCTTCACCATCTCAAAGCTTAGCACGACACTAGAACGGGGAGAGCAATCTATATATGAAGCCAGAAGATGATACCATCACATCTATTTGTCCTAAAGAGTCCCTACCTTGCATCCAACAGAGGGTTCTAATTGCACCATTTCAAGAATAAATATGGCTAATTTCACAAGGACAAAGAACATGAAATAAGAATATCAATTGTATTCACCATATGGATATTCACCATGTTTGCAACTTATAATGTAAAGGCAATTTAAAAGGGGATTACCATTGGACCTCTTGCATTCTCATATCTCTTCTTTTTTAGGGTGAGGGTATAAAAGTGAATGCCACAGTTAGAAGTACTAACCTAACCCAAATGCAAGGGAGAATAGGTTGGAGGTAAGCCAATATCCAAACATCGCCTGCAATTGAGAAAGGAAAAGGAGAACTTATCAATAAAGTCAAAATCTGAGACCAGAAGAAAGGAAAATTAACTATCAGTATACTGATCAGTAAGAACGAACAGCTAGAAATACAAGCAACCAGTTAGAACTATCAGAAAGAGAATCGTGATTCATGTGATAGATGCAGACATAATTTGACAATACTTGGCAAGTACGTGTTCATTATTCATGCCATATAGGTCATTGTATACCTAGTATTGAAGCTAAACATGAAGTCTTCCCCTTGCATCGAAAACAAAAATAAAAGAACACTGTTACCACAAACTCAGCTGCTAAATGCTTGAGCAGTCTCAGATTGGCATTCAGGTGAACAAAAGACTATTAATATGGGCAGAACCATGAAAACATAGTCTTAGGCATAATACCTTTGGGAAACACATCATAACTGGAATTGAGAGAACTGTGAAGATCCTAAATAATTTTTTCAGGGTACCAGCCACAGCGGTTCCCTCAAGTCCTTCTTCCAAATTGAACTGATAAAAGAAAAGTTTAGTTCAGTCAGTTTATCAGATGGAAATCTATGCATGCAAGCAAAAGAACGAACGAAAGAATAATCTTCAAGTGAAATTTCAGGTGCTAGCTGAGAGGCCAGGTCAATGCACATTGGATCAACATACAAGCTAAGGAATAGATCATAGATTCTAAAGACTTTATACTACCTCGTTAGATAATATGATCCAAGATTTTTAGCTTTGCAGAACTTAATTAAACAATATTTAAATGCTAACCTCCATAGCAATCCAGAAGGTCAGAGCTGTCAGGATTGGTAGGATGTAAAGGCTATCTGGAGTTGCCAGATTGACAAACCAGAGAGTTCCACCAGTTTGAAAAGATGGAACTTTTTCAGCCATGTTTCTTATCTACATAGATCAAGTGAGTGCAGGAGCCTTGTAAACATCAATTGCAAATCAAATATCTCGCACATACAGCGTGAACTGAGGCTTGAATCTTACAGCAAAGAAAAAACTAATGAAGAGGGGACCTCGAATCAGGATTCCTTTCAGAGGAGTGAATGGACTGACGCCATATCTGCAAAGACCAAGGTCACAATCAGAAAATTCTAAAGCAAATCCATGACAGGAAAAAGCCTTTTATGGGGACAAACTAGCAAATCCCCTTAGCACCAGAAGTTTAGATAAATGGATTGGCACCACTCTCTCTCTCTCAGCTTTTTTAGTACATAAAAGACTGAGCTCATGCTCCCTGCCCCTCTCCCTCCCTCTTGTCACAAGGAAAGTTCCATCTCTTTCTCACTCAGCTTTTTTAGTACATAAAAGACTGAGCTCATGCTCTTTCCTATGGCTAATTAACTTAATTATTTTTCACTGCTTGTGTCCTGTGTCCAGAGCAGTTAGCTTAATCATGCTTCTAATTAAAGCCATAACAGAGTTCAATCGCTCAACTTCATTTTTGCAAGTGATCACAGTGAGAATCAAAAGCTTGTCCATTCTGTTCAACTACCACTTTAAGTAATGTATGTATACTTATATAACACCCAAATGAACTCCACACACCTTTAATAATCAAAACACAAAATTTACTAGAGGAAGATTAATTGACTTACAGATTGTCTATACAGAAAAAGGAAAAGCTTACTCTTTGAATAATGATGCGAAACTTTTCAGGTACTTGGACGCAGCATCAGGAGCATTTGCCTGCAGAGTCAAAATACTGGCGTAAGGTGACAAAGGTCATTCACTAGTAGAATATTTAATATTCTCATGCACCAAGAAGTAGTGAGTTTTCACAGTTGATTATTAAGATGACCGGACATTGGAAGATGTGCTCAATGAGAGAGCCACTTCTATTACGCAAGATGATGGATTAGAAATTCTAGATTAAAAAGACATCTTTACTTTAAGAGATTGTCTTTGTCCCAGCCAATGTTTTGAAGTGCAATTGAGCAATTGCTATTGTTGGCGCATCTCAGTGACTAGAAGTCAACAGCATAGCAGACCATGTCTCAATAAACATCAAGTAGAAATTCACAATCATTTCCAGGATAGCTTCTGATGCTCCAATTTCTACCAAAACAGTATAAACTGCAATACAGACAACAACTCACCGTCTCCCTCAATGTTTGATTCAACTCTTCCACGCGCGGTCTCATTAACTGCATAACACCAATTACTCATCATTTATACAAATAGGAGGGCCAAATTTTGAGAAGCTCGAGATGTTACCGCCAAATGTAAGTTGAGGTCATCTAGAAACAGAAGAACAGACCTAGCAAACTATCCAACTCAAATGCTAAAAGAGAGGCAGATAATCATTATCCCTTGAGCACCAGACGAAAAATAACAAGAGTGGATGAAGTAATGGTAGTAAAAACCTCTAAAATAGGCCCTATCCATTTTTCTTCTCCTCTCTCTCTCTCTCTCTCTCTCTCTTTAAATTCAAGTTGGTTATCACATCCTTAAGCCAGTGAGGGAATGATGCAACAATCAACCCGCTATTGGAAAGACTTTTAGGCTTTCTGTGACTTCATCAAAGCCAGAATTGCTGGTGCTTTGCTCAGTAAAGCGAAGATCCTTTTCTTTATCACTTTCAGACGCAAGCAAACATGCCTCTTAAATATAAAACCGGAACTTATGTTGTTGACTAGAAAGTTTGACATATTGAACATAGGAATATTAAAAAAAGAGCAAAATATGAAATTTTCTTGTGACTTTGCATGTCAGGATTCATTCCAAGTAGAGCTCTCCCCTTATTGTTTATAAGTTCAAAGGCTTAAATCTTCATGTTCTACTCTTTCAATGATAATATCCAATTGTATCGTATAAAGATTCTCTGGTTCATGTTTTCACATTAAAATTTCATAAAAGGTGATTTGATGAAATTTGCATAATGTTAATTCGACTATTCCACATTGAAGTTATATTTCAATATCTTTAAGTCTTACATTTCAGAATCTTTAGGTCGCAAGAATCGTCCAACAGTTAGCTAAGTATGATGCACCATGACATGAAATGGCAAAAAACAATTATGGAGAGGCACATGATCGTTGTTCTGCCTCTTCTAACATTAAGTAAATGAGAGCATCATGTGGTTTAGTAAAACAACAACAAAAAAGCTGCTAATCTAAGTTGGTAGGAATAATGGCTTCATCGGCAAGGGTACTCCAATACAAGTAGTCACTAATCAATTTTGAAGCCAAAAATTTGATAATAAGAATTATAATCATCTTTGTATTGGCTATTAGACTAAAATGAAATAGATGAAGTAATTAAAACTGCCAAATGCCTAACACAACGGGGCTTGAAGATTACACTGAGTTTTGCGGTAGAACGCATTTGATTTATTTGAAGTGGAACTGTTGCTCCTCTGATCAATACAGTTGTCAAGGCTATAGATGCCCACCTGATTCAAGGGAAAAAAGTGAGAAGATATTCTTTAAGCAACATTTTCATTCTGGTGATAGGTAGGTGGTAACTTACACCAACTTTTGCCTATTATGCATTGACATTCACTTCTTTGATCTTTTTTTCACACCATTTTAGAACATGTCTTATGTTAATTACTTAATCAAGCACACAAAACTGCTTATCTTGAGACAACGAGTAAACTACTGTGTATGGTTTACATTAGACAACACTTGATTACAGCGACACCAACCTGGTTCTTGGCAGATCAGACAAATATATCACATTTAGAGCTCGCAAACCAAGTATCTATGCAGAAGCAAAGTGGTAGCTCAGAAGCATGATGGCTAAATTAAGCATCAGTGACTGAGCTTGAGCCAGTCACTCATTGATCAGCAGCAAAGAACCACACTAGGCATCAAAACAATGAGTAAAACAAAATTGTCACGATGGCTAAAGATGCCATACCAATTCAAGCCGGTAAACGAATGCACTGCACCAATCAGGTACTCAATTCCGGCAACAGGGTAAGAAGAGTCTGCCGCAGCAAGTGCCACCTCACTCATAGCAGAAGATTGGGAAGTGACCACATCCATCACCTTCTCGGGGGATGCTTCCCTAACGAAGTCATCAATCTTAAACGAGCTGTCATCTCCGCTTGCATTGGACATATATCTACACAGAGAGGAGCTGATCCCAGGAGGTGGCATGAACAACAGACCCCGTCTCTCCATTGATTGAGGGCTGAGAAGATTCCTTGACCCAGAAGAAGCACGAGGCAATAAGTTGATTAAAGTAGATTGGGGCGAATAATCCCTTTCCATTGAACAGCAAATTGGTTCATCACGGTTGTCACGGTGAATGTGAAAGAATGACGAGCGGAACCTTCTGGCAATTAAGGTTCCGGTGGTGGACAAACTGCGCCTACAAGCCATCTCCTTCTACTTCATCAATCAAGAAATTCCTCTCCTTTTGTTTTTGGGTCTGAACACCAAGCAGTAATGTTTAGTCATTGCAAATCGCTGGACAGATGAAAGAATGGATTTTTGGTGCACTCATGCCTCATTCACGAAGTTATACTCAACGTAAAGCGAGCTGATTGGCATCATCAGACTGCCAAAAAGGAGGCATTGGTTCTTGACTTCGTTAAGGTCACGGCGAAAAGATAACTCAAAAGGGTATTGAGATAAATGGAAGCACAATAAAACGGCGCGCCAGTTCGGCTCAAGTTTCAATTCCCAAGGAAAAGATGAACCTCGACTCCGCGGTTCTTGATTTCATCAGCGGCCGAACAGTAGGAAAAGCAAACAAAGCGGCGCAAGTAAACTTGAAGACTTGAAAGTGGTCGACGACGACGACGAGAGGGCGCATGAAAGTCGATACCTTTGAACAGTTCGCAGATGGCCAGAGTGAGATCAAGCTCCATTCATGCCGCCATTGCTCCGAACCAAGCAGTGAAGTCTTAGAGTTCCCCCGCTCACACTGAGAGCCAGAAACGCAAATGCGTTGCGCCGTTTTCACACAAGATCTCTTTTTTTATTTTCTCGCTCTATTTTTTCTGTGTTTCCTTTTTCTGGCAAAGACTCTGTATTTTAGATTAGGGAAAATTTTCTGACCCAAAAAACAAGACTAGGGAAAATTCCAAAAAAGACTAGGGAAAATTCCAAATAGGCCCGAAGTGCCATCATTTTCTTAAATAAAGATTTCAAGTGAATTTTATTTCAATTAAAGATCCGAAGTACTTTCATTATTTCAAAAAAAGATATAACCATGGACATTTTTCGTAATTTACATTTTCTGAATTTTTTTCTTTTTTTTTCCCACCTTTTTGTCTGTGGCCGACGGGCCTAATGACCCTCATTGGCCACTGGCGAGGGTTTGTGGCCCTCACCCAAGTGAGGTTGTCCCTCGCCTCGATTGCCACAAGTGAGGGAGTGCAAGGCAACCCTTGCCTTGCCCAGGCAAGGCCACCATCGCCTGAGATTGGCCATCGGCAAAAAAGAAGGAAAAAAGGAAAAAAAATTTAAAAAAATGTAAATGACAAAGATACCTTTGGTAAAACCTTCTTTTAAAATAATGAGGGCACTTCAAACTCTTATTTAGAATTTTTCCTAAATTATTTAGACATTTTATTCTACTCGAAAAATGAGCAATATCGATATGCCAAATTGGCATATCGGTTGATCAACATTAATTTTTTTTTGTCACATTAGTTAGTAAGTTGTTCTGAATAAATTTAGCTTTATTCTTTTAAAATAAAAGTACATAATCAACTTCGTTGTACTAATTTCACTCACTTAATAACTATATCTTTATATTAACGTTATTACTACCTATTGTTCAAAAACTTAATCTTTTTTTCTTTTTTGTTACTTTCTAATTAGATGTGGAAAATACCTATTTAAGCAGGCTCGTGCTCAAGTCATAAGCACCTCACTCAACTACCAATACCATAACGAATTCAGTCAACCAACCCGCTACATGAACAATTTTGAGCACATAGAGAATGAACTTGCACTAAATTGGAGCCTATCCATGTAGCCCCAAAAGAAGGGGTCGGAACCGGCTAACATAATCAAGTCAAAATGGCTGACTGTCCTCTGCGGCTTGTCCCATGTTGAGAGGCGGGCTCTACAGATGTGTTTCTTATTTTAACATGTCGGTGCTCACATACCTCATATCTCCAATTGGGATAAATGTTTTTCTTCCCTCATCCTAGGAAATATCCCTGAATTTTTCGTCCTAAAGTTCAAACAAAGCCTTTTAAGGACTTGCTCAGGTCCTATCCTTTCAGATGACAGTCACAACTCCGTCGAAACACATAGCCTAGTGAGAAGATTGGATTACTCATATATCTCGTCCCTATTCTTGTACTTCTTTTCTTGGCTTCATCTTCGTCTTTGGACATCTCATGTAATCCTTTGACTGCTTCACTAGAGATGTTCCTCATCAAAGGGTTAGAGGATAGGTTGGAAGATTATATAATCGAAATCATGGCCGAATTTGCAGTTACTAGCAGTATTATTGTCGTGGGTTGTATGCTCAAAAAGCATAGGATGATTTCGTATCTTGATGGGGAAGGGAA
>BCNH02000003.1:3997587-4056209 GCA_001662345.2 Metrosideros polymorpha var. glaberrima | reverse complement strand
TATCTTGGATATCAGAAGTATATGTCAATAAGTCCACGATTCGATTATGGCCCTGCGTCCAGACATGAAAGCGTTTCTTAGAAGGTTAGACGGATTTCGTTTTGTGGCTTCTACGTGGTGGATCCAGTCAATAATAACGTGACAAGCGCGTAGAATTCATGTCGGGGGGGTTGTTATTACTTGGAGCAGTCAGTGTTGCTGTCGATAGGAGGAATAGTCATGGAGGCACCGCAATTCTCAGGCTGGACTGAGATGAGCTTGGGCTGATACTTAACATCAGCCAAAGCTTTCTGGACGCACCCTCATATGGCTTGTCGATCGCCTTTGCCCTTGGCCTTGTTGCTCATATCCACCACGCCAGTGCAGCAACTCTTCGATGGAGTTGAGCCCTCGCCTCTCAAGAATGGCAAGCAAGGCAACAGTTCCGCCACCACAGTGATGCACAGAGGCGCTAATGGTGATGGCGATGGCGGCGGTGTCGGTCGATCAGTGAAGGCCAACTTTGGATGTGCTAATAATGACGGTGATGGTGGTGGAGTTGGTGGAGTAGATAATTCATGACCGAAGGCTGAGTTTGAGAATGCAAGGACTGTTGTTAATACGAGGAAGCTGAGTGAGTCTGCATTGCCTGATCTCCTACCCTGGTTCGATTGAAACAGACTTGCAATATGAGAGTATGATCTCTTGGTGCGAGGCAGGTTTGATGCTTTTGAGTTGAGGATGAAACACTACTTGGACTGAGTTCTATATGTATTTCTTCTGGGATGGTTGTAATCTATTTTGTTCGTGTTTTAGGTCATGCACAATTCATGGTTCCTAAAATCCCTCCAGCTTCACGCGTCATCTGAAGAAGATGTGAGCAGTCACCATGAGCATGTCAATGATGGTTGAGATCGCATGAGTAGTCATATTTGCGTGTCGGCAAAAGGTACAGCCACACATCTCTTACAGGATTTTAAGAATAATAAGGCGGTGCATTGAGCTATCTTTAGCCTTAAGAATAGACTAGTATTATCATTTGTAAGGGGGAGCATGAGACTTGAAGTAATTTCTTTTCTGGAAGATGGGAACTGAATTGAATTCTTTCTACACAAGCGGTGTCGGGAAGCTTAATGAATGAACTGCAAATGCGAGGGTTGAAATGTGGAGGTACTCACAAAAGTGTGTCATGTGGCTTTGCCTCTTGAAGTCAGTTATTTTGAACTAGAATTCCGTCGACCTTTGTGTACATCTCTGGCAGACAGTAAAGTCGACTTGCTTAGGCATTATTCAGCTTGTATTTCTCCTGAGTCCTGATATCAGTATCATGACCAATCAAAGAGCAGGAGTAACTTCACAAATCAACTCTTGCAAGTAACCATGGACCCAATGTATTCTCTACGGAGATGCACGGTTTATGTTCTTGAGAAATACAGCCGGAAATAATTTGTGTGGTTAAGAGGATTAACACTGTAAGTGCAAAAAACTTGAAAGAAGAAAATTGGCGGTCAGTTATGGAGGTTTTACACCAGTACAGCGAGAACAAGTTAGAGATTCATCAAGTATCATTAGGAGGGACTGGACGCACAGTTCCTGCAAACCGGACACATACTGCTCCTCTTGAGCCATTCATCGATGCACTCTGCATGGAAGCAGTGTGTACACTTGGGTATGCACCTCAGGATCTCTTTGCGCCGGTACTCAGCCAAACATATTGGGCAAATATTGTCATTGGGTCCTGAAAGGCGAAGACTCTCGCCAAGTACTATCTTTGTGAAAGATTCGATGGTGGAGTCATCTAGGCCAACTGTTGCAATGCTCGGTTGTGGGGTCACGGCGGCTGGATCGATGCTCTGCAGCGAGTTGTTAGCCCTATTACTGCCTCGTCTTCGGTCGGTGCAGCATGTGAAGACCCCGATCCCGATGGAGCTAATGATAGCTGGTAGAGCAATTGTGAGGCATAAAATCCTGAAAATCAAGAGACCCTTGCTTGTTCGATCTGAAAGGAGAAACCATTGAAGATGGAAGGCATAAACAATAAGGAAATAAAATCTGAATGATGTTGTTGGTGAACCAAAGAAGCATGGTGGGTTGAGAACCTAATTGGAGCGTTGACTATGGGCCTCATAGAGAAGAAGTCAATTAATAATACAATTGAATTGATAGCTGTGCAATCGTGTACAGCAAGGAAATGACATCTCAGCGCTCGTTCTTTAATTCTCTAATATGGTTGACAATGCGTGCGATAGCCATCACTGCTTATAATCTATGGTAAGAGGAAAATTCCTAGCATACTTAAAATAGGACTCTTGAGTTTGAAGTCTGCTATGAGATTGTTTATTGTGAAGTGTCCTAATCAATACGAAATGGAGTTGCAGAAAGTATTCAACTGTGTTCACCAGGTCTAGGACCATTCTACTGGGGCTGCCAAGAATATCCCGACCCCGTCTAAGCGAGGCAATGACTGTCGGATGAAATTTTTAACAAAGCTTCGTAGTATCATATGGTTAAGAAGTTGGATGAAGTTAACAGGTCATGACTTCAAGGATCTAGAAGAAAACCGTTACCTGTAGCGGGAATGCTGAAACAACCGATGTTTTGACTGCCATTGCTCGCAAAACCACACATGCCACCCTTCATTTCACAATCTACGCAGTCAGGCTTTAACCAGGAGAGCTGAAGATCCTGATTCAGGTGATCTGAAGGGCCCTGGTCATATTGAACGGGCCAAGATATCGGGATTGGTCGACTGACCATTACGCTGCAGACCATGGCCATAGTCTTCACGAAGCTCTCATCCGAAGATGCAAGAACCGTGTGAGTACTGTTACTGAGGCATCCAATGGCCGAATAGATGAGCTTCATCGGACAGTTGAGGAACGTGTAGTTCACATAATAACTGGCCGAAAACGGAGAATCCGAAAGATTCAGCTGAAGAAGTCGTTTAGGAAGGCAATCCCCTGGATCATAGAGCTGTATCTGTTGCACAGGGAAATTTATCTCGCGGACATAGAATTCACCAGAATGGGGAAGTCTCATGATTGTCCTGCCTCGGTTGTTGCAACTTAAGTTGAAGCTGGGGTACCCGCAGCTCTCTGGTTGCCGACTGCCTTCCAAACGGAAGGGAAAGCGAATTGGGATGCTGCTGCTGCAAGCCATAGCCGAGCAATTCTGTGCGGCAGTTCTGCTATGGAAGAGGAAGAGAACAAAGAGATTGACTAAGATACACATGATTCTGAAGGGACTTGCCTTAAGAAAGAAACAGGCACATATACAAATTAAGTTGCCTGTATCAAGTTCAAGACCCTATTAATGTATCACCATTCCTAAAGTCAAACTTCATGGCGAGTTGTCTTGGTCCTGCATCAAAGCATACCTCCATAAAATATTCTCTAGGGGTGAGCAAAATGGATCGGATTGACTTGAGACCGGACCGGACCGGCCGGTTTAGTCTAGTCCTTGATGGTACCAGTCCGGTCCCTAGTTCCAAGGGGGTTGGGACTGGACCGGACCAAATATATATATTCTTAAACCTAAATCTAATTCACTTATATGACTCTTCTCATTTCCAAAGACATGGAATCATTTAGTAATTCATCTTTGTCGCAAGAAAGAGATGAGTAATCCATGGAATCAACCCATTCCTCGCTTTTATATAGGAAACCTCTTTATTAACCATTTCTTACAACCAATGTAAGACTTTTCATACCTCACTCACTTCAAAAGTTTATCCATTGCTCACTTGAAGTGAGCTTTCTCTTGCTTGTTATGCGTGCTACAAGATTAAAAGTCCCACATTGAGTGGGAGACAAAGATTGTGAGAGAATTTGTGTATAAGTTAAGCTATGCGCTTATACAAACTGTATCTTTTTTGGCATCTTGGGTAAAATTCAAGTTTAGTATTTGTTGAGCATATAAAATGCCCACAAATTTTGAAGTTAGATTTTTTTCGCATGTATGAAATTATTCTTGTCGGTCCTACCAGAATCGGACCATCGGTCTTGGTCCTTGGTCCTGAAAATACGGGAACCGGGATCACCGGTCCGGTCCTCGTAATATTCCCACGGGATCCGAGTCCCAAGGAGATGATGTTTGCTAGAAGCCAGAGCTTAAAAACCAACCAAAGGTTTGCAAGCAAATATTTTTTTCCATCAGAATGTGAAAAATTTTGTGAATATCAGAGAGTGCCCGTATATGCAAAAGTTCTGGGGCACTGGAATTTATTATTTTAAGAATAGGTCAATTACAACATTAATTAATATCGTATTGTTATAATATGAAAACTAAAGACGTGATTCTCTTAGAAATCACCCCAAATTTTAAGTCCAATCTCAATTTTGCTCGGAATTTTTTTGATCTAAAAACCAACTTTCACCCTAGTAACAAATTTTTCTCGTTTTGTCATCCAAAAATATGCATAGTGCAAATTTTTGGATCCTTCAAAATAGGTTATGATTGAAATTTTGTATTATGTGGCTGAGATAGAACTTAGATTTTTGGATGGATGGTTAACACAGCAGATTTGGTACTAATGTGAAAGTTTTTTTTTTTTTTAAACAAAAAAAGTTTGGAGCAGCATTGAAATTGAACATAAAGTGAATAGGTTTTTTAGGGAACAAGGCAAAAAAATATATACAACGTAAGGTGGTTTCCTCTTCAAAAACCAAAAACATAGACTTGCAAGTCCAATCTTGGGCCTTTGCGGCCCGACCCGACAATCCTGGACCGACCGGACAAACCCGTCTAGCATAAACCCTCTTGAAAACCCTAGCTGGCTTTCATTCTTTACAGTCACAGGGCTGTCCTGGCAATGGTAGCTTGCTAGAGGCAAAGTGCGAAATTTCTCCACTTTTCCTCAAGTTCTTCCTCCAATTCGGAAGAGAAAAAGGTCGCTTTTTGGGGCTCTTCTCGGCCGTTTTGGTGCATGATGGTTGGTTGGGTTGTGGCTTGATGTATTGATCTATCCTGCGGAGCGGCTCTCTGTTTCATGGAATTCAGCAGAGGGATCCGATGAAACTATTTCTTACATGTCAATCTCACTTTCATGGTTCTGGGCTTGTAGCAGTTGGTCCATTTTTAGCTTATTTTTTCGCGCATTGGGTACAATTTGCACGAAATCAAGATTCCTCATTAAAAAAATCAGTCTTTCGCAATTGCTCAAAAGGTCTCTTATTTGTGGAGGAAATACTGCTTGTGCTCTGTCTGGTAATTAGTGATCAGTCGTTAGTCATGCCTGGATTATATGGTCTTCTGTTGATCGTTCGATGTCGGGACTTGGATGTGATGCTTGAAAGTAAAAGGTCTGAGCAGGACGATGATTATGTCGAGCTCGTTCCAAAATTAAGAGGGCCCTAGTCCTTGCTCAAGTTGTGGCATTGCGACTTTCGCAACCTCTTGTACATTGATCTGGCCATGCTTGACATCCTCTTGTTGAGTTTGGCCCTGGGTCGGATTAAAAGGCGTGGGTTGCATTCTAATATTGAATGCTAATCTAGACTTCTCCCGACATGATCTCACATTCATCGGCTCCTGACATCGTCCTGCATTGATCAGAATCCTTGTACTGATCCTTCGTTCCCTTGTTTGCGCCTTGTTTGCACGTATTCTGTCTGTTATGGCGTTTCTCAAGCCCAGTGCATCGAATGTAGCTTTAAGGAGGAATGTGGGTGACTAGTTAATTGGGCACGTTTCTGTGAGTCTGAACAATATGTCTGACAAAGTGTCTTCTTAGTGATATTTCAGCTTATGAAGTTTGCAGGGTGGTCTTCTACCAAAAAAAGTTTGCAGGGTGCTCATTAACCTATTGCGTTGATCAAGATTCTTTCTAAAGACGCTCATCTGCCTAATCTGTTTGATGAGCAGGTCAAAGTAGAAAGGTACCTTTGTGATTCAACCGATTCCTATTAAGTGGCAGTCGCAGCTTTATTTGTTGCATTGCTGCAAAATAAGTTGAATGTCCCTTCAGGTTGCCACGGCACAGCAAATCTGTTGTTTTCTTTTACCATCATGTAGATCGATACTGTAGTAGACCATCACACACTTGTGGATCCGAATTATCTTGTCAATGTAAGTTTATGTATACAGCAATTGTAAATGAAGTCCGTCTTGTAAGTTGTTGCTGAAGGAGCAAAATTTATGTATTCAGTTTGAGAGAGAGTTTCATTTATTTTCATCATCTCTTGTGGGTTTCTCTCGTATGATCGCATGATTTCTTGCCCTTCCCTGTATTTTATTTATTTCTTTTGAATGTCTAAAAAAATATGAAGCTACATTGCTAGAATAAACAAGGCAACACAGTTGGTGTAAGCCCAGTAGTTAAAAAATGGGCATAAGCAATGAGATGAGGATTTATTCTTGTCATGCTTTTGCAAAGTGAAGTTTGAGGATTGAAAAATACAGATTCTTATTGAGATTTAAGTACTGTGAGTGCATTCCATTCTGTTATAATTGATTATATTTTTTTATCCCCCCTGTTCATGTTTAGAATGGAAGTAGATGTCAACTTATACAGGATATGTGACGCGTGTATGAACTTTGTACCATTCTGCCTTTCCAAATCTTTCTCCTTCTAATCATGCGCCTTTTAAATGAAAATCAAACTCAGAAAAACTCATACCTTTATTCACTGTACTTTTTTCCTTTTTTTTTTCACAACAATGCATCTGTTCTCAAACACATTCGAAAATCAAAGAGGTAAGAAAATGAAAGTAGTACCTGCACACTCCGCACCATGAAAAAAAAAATGCAGCCAAAACTTTACTTACATAATCTGATACTGAAAGAAGTCACTGAAGAAGAAGAGAAGCAGATTGGACACCCTGAAGAGCTTGCAAGAGGAAGCTGAAGCTGAAATGGGATGCTTTGAGAAACAACAACCGCACGTTCAGGACCATGTTGGGACATCCTTGCAGGAGAAAATTGGCTTCGGCTTGTGGGTAGGTCTAAAGTTTACGTTCTATCTGTGTGATGGCAGCCTCACATCTGAGCTTTCTCATGATTTATCAATGCAAAATTTGAGTTTGGTCAGAGTCACAGTTATCTCAACCAATTAATATATTATTTAAGAACAATGAAATGGTAGTGTGAATAGAAGCTAAGAAGGGACCTTTATTTGGCAATGCTTCTTCAATGGGATTCATCTGGAAGGCAGAAGGCACGTCAAGCCTTGTTGAACTTCTTCTTTTCATCCGGAACAACACTTCCAGAATGATAACTGCAGCTATAACCAAGCCGACTAGAAACCCATAGCCTATCTTCCATTCGTTCCCTGCATGCCCTGCTTCTGTCCCTAACACTATGTTTATTGCTCCAAAGAAGAGGGTAAGTCTTCCTACCCAGCTGTGGTACCAATTCCAGTACCTTCGCATCTTGGCATCCTTGTCCGGCCGTAGAAAGAACGCCAATATCTGAAAATAAAATAACACGTTCAGATAAGTGAGCGCCACAAAGCAATCTGTCCAAATAAAAGTAGTTACCCAAGGAGACTCTTCATATCGACTCCTTATGATCTATTGGGTCATTTCATTGTCAGGCGTGACTTGTCAAATTCATCACAATCGGCTGGATAGAGCAACCTTTCTTTCAAGTCCGCTTAGTTTTCGCGATAGGTAACCAAACGGCAGCAATTATTTGGTTTTAGAAGCCACATTCACTGGTGAATTTGCCAAGTGATGAGGTATCAGATTTTGCATGATAGCATACTCAGCACGCTTTCAGAATTTAATGTGATCAAGTTAAAGCGAACCTGAAGAATAGTTAGCACAAGAACAAAAATGCCAATTCCTCTGTGGTTTGGTATGTCGGGATGAACTTCATTGTAGAGTTGCATTCCGACTACCACAGCTGCTAACCCGATTATGAAGCCAACGAACTGTGTGATTGTGTGAATGTAATACCACTGGGGATCCTTGTGCCTGAAGTATCTGGCAACTATAGCCCCAATAGGAAGGATTAGACCCCATCCAATGAGGGCCAATGCCCCATGGGTTCTCTTTCTCTCACTCACATATTTTGCTCCTGGTGACGTTGAACCTGCACAGAGTAAAAATTCAGTCACTGATCTGGCTGAAAGATAAACACAGTAATGGCATTTGTGCTGTAGCCAGATGATCCAGAATAAAGCAACAGATGGTAATTATAAACTGAATCATAATTAACTTTAAAATTAACATTGTATGTTTGGAAAGACAACATTAGCTAGTTCAGATTATATATATTGATTGCGTCAGTCAAACATGTTTACTCCTTCACCACCCTGGGTCAAAGCAATAAGATGAAAGACTCTCAAGCTGAAAATGGTGTTGCAATATTCAAAATGGAAAGAGCACAATCAAGGGAGGATAAAGATCTAGTAGAGTGCAACGGACCTGCTACAAAGTCGACATAGATTGTTGTTTTATTGACATGATGAGTAAGTCGGTGGTGCTTTGGATATGCAGATCCAAAAGCCAAAATAACTGGTTGTCTGGCAAGAGGTTTGCTCAACTTCAGCTGAAAAGCCACGTAAATTCTGGAGGAGTGGAGTGCAACGGCTGCTGGAACTCCACTGAGTGGCAATTCGCCTTTGCCTGGAATAACTTTAGAGGCAACAGTACCTTGCAGGTAGTACTGCATGATTTTTGGTTGGCCTTTTTTGTTGAACCATCCAACCATTGCACTAGAGCCAACCATCAACCCGTCCTTTGAGAAACCAATCCCAACCCATCCCGTGGTGTATACAGCAGATAACATAATGGTCAAGGTGCCATCTTCACTCTGGTAATGCTGTGGCAAAAAGGAATTTCAGTCAGCAAAGGGTAGTTTTGCTGTGGAGAAAATGGATCTAGCTCAAGGTTTCTCGGCAAATATAATTGTTTACCTTTGGTCACGCTTCAGTACCTTTCGATTAATTCTTTTATCTATTAGCTGCCACTATCAAGTGCAAGTTCATGCCGTCGTATGAGTTTTAGCAGGACTTCTCTGTTCCTTTAACAGGAGACTAGTGCTAGAACTCTGGCAAATTGGAACCTGCCTTTAAGGATAGCTTGTAGGCCCACGCATCCAGACAATTCTCGAAACTAGAAGCTTTAAGAGCATGGCAAAGAAATATGACTTGCTAGTTCTTAAATTAGAGACCCGTTAACAAAGCTTAAGAATAAACAATTACGCGGGTGTTTGATTTCAATCCATGGCTCATGGTTCCTGGTTTAAACATCCAGTCTAATATGACTAAAGAAGCAGAAAAAATCTACCGTGCCTATTGCCAAGAAATTTACTCAAGGTCCCCCAGCTAACAGCTCAACTCCAAAGAGAAACTGAATACAGAAGTTTGTTTTCCTTTCAGACGATGTAAAACAAACTCGTAGAGGTCCCTTCGAACTGAGGCAACTATGTCTCTATTTTTTTTTTTCCCTGAAAAATAAGTGCCTCTGCGTCCATAATAAGCTAATTTGGCTCGGTTATCTTAAATAGAATAAGAGTACGACAGCAGCTATCTGCTCTAACACCAATAAGCACACACAACTTCCGGACAATGCATCATCACAGGCCAAACATTATTGAAAAGTACAAAGTTCCATCAAAGAATTTCACCGACGGGGTTGAAGTTAACTCACTCTCAGAACAAAAGTATTCCAAACAGTCATGCAGGACAGTTTGGATTGGGAAATGTTATTGTACGGTGGAGGAAGCAAGCTTGTGAGATCGGTCCTGCACTCTTCTGATCCTTCCTCATTCGTTCCAGCGTCATCAGCCACTGCAAACATTTCACGTTCCAGCACAAGAATGAGGACGCATAGCCTGAAAATGAACCTTGCAAGCAAGACCCGGGATCCAAAGACGGCCATTAAAGCACTGTGCAGCTGAAACTAGATCAAAGGTTTCCAGAAAAGAGAGAAAAAACCAGATCAAGATCAAGAAGTGTGATTGTGGAATGTGAAGGAACTATTGGCGGTTGAGAGGTATCAATCTCTTGTATGTGAAGCTTAGGGAGAGGGTTGGGTGGCAAAGATGGTGGTTAGTAATCATGTTTCCCTCCAAATCTTGGAGGGCTACTGACTACCCAACGGCAGTGAGCTTGCTTAATCTTTCCTTCAGTACATCATTTTCTGCACAACATGAGGATAGATCAAACTTTCCGCACAAGGGACATAATATATAATAATGCGAGTCGCTTTAACAATAATGTTATTACCAATTTTATGCTACTTCTAGTTCAATTTTGGAAATTGATCTTCTTATGGGGTTTTGTGGGAAATAAAGTTTGAAAATTAATGTTTTCTACCCTATAGGATTAGCCAATAAAGAAGAACTTCACCGTGCAATAGACTTATTTTTTGTTTGTAACCCGCAATTACTTCTCAAACTGTAGAACCCGACTACTCTATAAGATCCCATGCCTCAATCTATATACATCCATTCCCTCCGTTCTCTGCGTTATGTGTATCAAAGTATGTTCTTATGGTTAAGGCAGATAGGAGGGATCAGGCATGCCAACTCTAAAATGAGAGCATGCGAGAGGCTACATCTCGTGAATTTTTATGAATTAAGTTTTTTGGGCACCTAACACTTTGCCTTTTGGAGGCCCACCAGCCACATAGAGAATAGGTGCTTAGTCATTCCGCTGCAATTTTTCAACAATGGACACTCACATCCACTCATCTTGCAATGTACGATACAGCAGGAAGGGTTCCCCTCCAAACCCCTGCAAAAGGGGAGCTGGGTCACCAAAATGGATCAGTTCATTGACTTCAATCACACATTTCCTGCTAAACATCTTCATTCATAATTAGGTGGAAGCTGGAATACATCCAGCTGAAGCTTTATTGCTTTTCAAAATCATGAAGCCAACAATTAATATTAATCCTGTGTTGTCATTGAAGACATTCCTCATTAACCCAGGAAAAGGAATGCGATTTTCAGTTGGAAAAGATATGAATTTATGCTTTGTCAACGTCATCAACCTTGCAAATCCATTTCCCCATATTGTGTGTGTGCGTACGTAAAATCAACCCATTTCCCTGTAGTCTGTATGAGCGCTCGTCAACGTTTGTGTTCTATAGATCCATGTGTGGGCGTTCCCAAAATTAAGAGCGACTCTTAAGAGGGGTAAGGAATGTCCTTTAGGATTTAGAAAGAAGTAAATGTAAAGTCTACTACAAACAAAAGAATGGACAGGATACAGGCAAAAAGCTAATATGCTAACATCCCTCAAATGAATGACCAAGAAACAGGTGGCAAATAGGCCATCTGCCCCTACACTAAAATCTGAGTGTAAAGAATCAGAATCTCCAAAACCCAAGAACTGAACTCGCAGCTGTCTCAAAACTCCAATGTGTAATCGGCACCCCTCTACTTGGACCACGAAACTGCATCGATCTCTGCCTGTGCACTTCTGTATAACTCCAATCTCTTAGCGAGGGAGGTACGCCGCTGCATGACAGCTGGATCTTCGTTCAGCAAAGAAGCTAACTG
The DNA here is from genome assembly GCA_001662345.2 of Metrosideros polymorpha var. glaberrima. NCBI lineage: Eukaryota > Viridiplantae > Streptophyta > Magnoliopsida > Myrtales > Myrtaceae > Metrosideros > Metrosideros polymorpha. The sequence goes on along the minus strand of BCNH02000003.1, from coordinate 4,044,779 downwards.
CTTCGACTGCAAATTAGAGAACCCAAAACGAGGATGGCAGTCAATATTCAGAAAATGGGTGAGGACAATGGTGGGTGGACAAAAAACAGACCATGAAGAAAAAGAGGGAGATCCAATCATCTTTACCTCCTTTTTACCCAGTTCAGCAAAGAAATAATCCATTAAGCTACGTTTGGCCTCGCGTACTTGACAGTAGACAATGGACTTTGGAATGGAGTTCCTCAAAGTTGCGCAAACCATGTTGATGTACGAGAGCACGGTCGTCCCTGTGTTGTTCAGGGAGATGTTACCAATATAAATTAATCAAGGTACCACAACCTTCACTTATTTACAATTCACAGATGAATCTAGCTTTTCTCTCAGGATGAATCCAAGAAAAAAGACAAACTAAAACCTTAAAAAGCCTTGGTGACAAAGACAAACACTCACTCCATGACGTGTGAGAGGCCAAATAAAGCCTAGGCCCAGAACTCTAACGCAAACAAATTGAAAATTTTTCTCCACAATTCCTTGTACTAGTGGGACCTACCACTATATATATAACCCCGTGACTTACCGATTCGTCGGAGATATGCATCGTTATATCTATCAAAAATCGAGTGCGTTGGATTGCCACCCTTCTCAATATCTTGGGGAAGCTTGCGGAAGAATTCAACTGTCAGGTAACCACACTCCATGTCCACTAGCTGAAGTGTTGCTTTTCTGCTTTCTTCTTTCATTCTGTCTAAAGATTCACAAGCTGCAGTGGTAACTTCCACCTTCAAAGAGGGATACTGCTTCAATTCCTACACCAAACAAAAAGAATATTGAGCATTTCTACAGCTATTTCAGCAAATAGTTTAAATAGAAAATAGAATGCAATAATAGTAATCATGATTGGGCACCCTGAACAGAAAACCTATGATAATAACTTGGTGTCAATGCCTCATTCTGGGCAATTCTCATGCATAAAAATAAAAAAAATAGTTTTGCCATGGGATGGGACTTGCCACTGTCTCGCGGATAGCCTTGTGAACCAAATCCTTCAGTATTGCATGCACCTAAATCAGCAATCAGAATAGAAGCCATTATTATCAAGCAAGCCAAGGCAAACGCGCTGTTCAGTAAAATTCTCAAGAAATTAAGGGGGCACACAATTGCGCCTGCACATGTGTGTGAGTGAGCACTAGTGGACTGTTGGCGTGTGTGACTGAGCAGTAGAGTGCAGTTCCATACATGATATATTGGAGAAACCAGTTACATATTTGTTTGAGGAACGGTACACCTTGGGACTTGAATGATTATAACTTGGAAATAGAAGTTTCATGATTGGGGGATACAAAATGAGATGATATTACATACCGCATCGACAGCAGCCTCAGCAGGACCTTTGATAGTACCTAAGGAAGACTCAATAAGGCGACGATATCCCTGTTCCGGAGCTATTAGATGCGGTTGATAACCATCAGCTTCTGTGATAAGCTTTCGCACATGATCCATTGAAAGATTTTTGTCGAATTGGAGTCTCTTCATTGCACCGGGAAGTTGGTTATCAAACACATTGTATATTTTATCACCACCCGGGCGGCTGTAGGGATCAGTTGTCAATAGATCATAAGAAATATGAAAGCAACACAAATTTTAACAGATCACTGACCATATTTACAACACAAGTTATATAAGTAGAGTACATACATGCCATCGAGATGTTCTTTAAATATCTGATCAAAGACACGGCATATTTCCATGATCATGTATAGTTTTCCCTGCATTAATACAAGTATGTTTTATAGATCGCATTACTTTAATGCTGGCAAAATCTAATTTAAACATAAAGAACGCTGACTCAAACGCTGAAGTACAAATATATAGAATTGAAAAGGACATGACAGCACGATTGGAACGGTAAAGCATAACTCTAGAAGTAATAGGAATGTAAACAAACTTAGCATGCTTACTCCAGCATCAGTCGCTATAGGCTTCCCAAGTCGGCTCAGTTCTGTTTCTAGTTCAATAATTGTCTTGCTGATAAGTGATTGAAGGGCTGGAATTTTTGACCTGATGACACCTTCCAAATGCTGAAAAACACAAGATTAATGTTTGTGGAAGGAAAAAAAAGTAAAAAGACAACCTATTTCTTTCAGGTAGAGAAAACTATAAAACTGATGCTCGGTGTTTTCACATACCTTAGAAAGCACCTTCCCTAGATGCTCAGAACCCATCCTGTGAGCAAGATGCCGATATTCTGGGCTACTAGTGAAATATTCTCTCTCCCTACGTCGCGCAGCGATCATGTCTACACTTTTGTTAATATCAGCTTGAGAGCGATTAACGACGCCAATCCAGGGAAACTGGAGCTTGTATGATTTTCCTTCAAGGATCTAGAGAAATGCAGAATGTTGGTGAAAGACATTAATGTGGCCAAGAGTGCCAAATATTTCAGAAAGTGAAAAGTTCAGGTGCAGTGTAGCAAAACTTTTGGATATCATCCCTGATTATAACCTAATACAGTGGCACTCCGATTGTTGCATTGGATTGAGGAAAGCAAAAGTAGCACATAGAGGGGAAAGTTATTTATGAAGTTTGATCTATGTCTGGCAAATCCCAACCTTTGCCACGTCTAAAACCAAATCCTTCACTGATACCAAAGCAAATACTTAGCCTATGTCTTTGCTAGCACTTCGTGTAAGAGAAGATGAAATATGTTTCCAACTCCTCGACAGTAGAAACTTGAATTGACTAATTCCTTCTTCTTTTTTGGTAAAAGGAAATAGAGAATTGACTCATTGTTGGTCTCAGCTAGTGTTTGATTTATGTGTGTTCCGTTAGAAAGGAAAATTCCATATTGAACCAGAGTGCAACTTTTCTGACATGGAAGAATTAAGGATGAGATTTTCAGCAAAGTGTCAAAAGGAAATCAACAATACTGTAGACTAAGTTTCCAGAACTGAATGCATCAATTGAAGTGGTTTCAAACATGAAGTACGTCACCTATCCAACAAAGAGGAGAGATATGCCACTTCACCAACGAATACTAACATGCACTCAGCTCGTTTTAACATCATAAAAAATTGAGAAGAACTAGCTTACATCAACTGCATCAGTGCCCTTGTCCATCAGATCAATCTTTGTCAAAACTCCAAAAGTTCTTTCACCTTAAAATCGACACGCAAACCAAGATAAAGTCAATTCCCATATGTATTAAGTGCATTAACAGAAAAAGGACATACCATTCACACAATCATATTTCAAACAGAAAATAGTCATATGCACGACAAATGGGTTGTAGATGAAAGTTCCGATGTTCAATTTCTTGTTTTAACGACCCCAAGTCCCAGCCAGATATTTTATGCCATCAGTAAAACTTACAGCAGGCACCCTCTACTAATTTGATAAATTGCCTCAAGGTGGTAAAGGTAACAATCGGTCAAAGCATCCCAGGCAGTCACGCATTAAGACCAGAGATCCATACTAATGTTATGATATGAGAACATTCTTCAACTGCATCTGTTCAATTCTACATCTTATATATCATAGGATGCTTAAATAACTTAGCTGATAATCAGACTTAGTCGCAATCCAGTTGACAAATCGAACTTCCGCCCTACTTACACTTCCAATTTCATGTTGCACAGATTAGGACTTCACATTGCAAGGCCCACTACAAGAAGTCACAATCCTATGCTGCTTATGTCTACTATTTTTTTCTACTTTCTTCTTAAGGTCAACATTGATAACTTCAATTCGCCAAATCCGCTCAACTCTTTCCTTCCTTTTCCTTCAGCTCATTTATTTCGTTAACCAATTAATCTTAGATGTTAGTCCATCCATCCAGGTTCTAGAGAAAACGTTGGTCTCAAAAGTGCCACAAAACAAAGTGACACATTTCATTCATTTTTCTCCTAAACTTACCTCTAGGATCTACTTCCCGGGAGATCTTAATTGCATCCGAGGTAGCAAGATCTTGGTTGGCAGGGGATATTGCCAAAATGATACAATTGGGCTGAAACAGGAAAAGTAAATAGCTTAATAAAGTTTGTCCATGCAAATTTCACCCAAGAAAACAAAAAATAAAAAGAAGAATTAAGTTTGTCCATGGAAAGATTCACCAAATTGTGATTGGTACATATGGCATCGTGAGTGCCAAATATGGCATGAGAAAATCTCTACTGTATAATTTACCAAATGCAAGTGCCGGCAAATTTATGCAGAGATCATTATCATGTGCTTTTGGTGCATGCTTTCTGAAGTCTATTCTACCTACATGTAAAAAAATGAAGTTCATATCTTTCTTTATTGAACCCATTACAAGATTATCTTCTTCCAGTCTCATTTAACTTCAAAAGCAATTTTTGAGATTAATAATGCTTACCTTCTCAATATAGGACTGAACCATATTCTCAATGTCTTGCACAATGCTATCGGATTGACCCTCTTCAATACAAAAAAAGAACTTTCGCTGATAAACTCTTACAACACATAGAGAAACAACTGTTTACCAAAAATCAAAGAATAAAGAAACCACAACTCACCAACTGCCACCTTGGTAAGCCCAGGAAGGTCAATCAAAGTCAGATTCACAACTGCAAAGGTTGCACGTTGGATGTAAGCATTGGAAAGCTTAAACATCTAATGGAAACATTGACCAGCAAAGGAACACGTGAAGAAGTAATTGTGGACCAAAAAGGAAAAAAAGCACAAGTTGATTGGACATTTAACACTGGAAATTTTTTTCGGGAAAACTTTAGCAGACATTCCTCTTTGGCCGTGCAGTGAAATTATCCATTTCAAAGGTACAAAGACCAAACATCATCCCTCTCTTGTCTAGCCCTTGAAAGGAAAGGACCATAAATGGCCATCACTCATGTCTTACCATTAGGAGAGTAGATGCTGAGATGGATTGGAACGCTGGAAATTTGTTTGCTTCGGCCAGTCTCTCGATCAGTCTCGTCAGCGATCTCCTTTCTGACAGCAGCTATATAACAGACAAAACTGATAAGCATCTATGAGCTAAAGGAAACAAATGAAAGAGTCAAATCTGGTCTTCAAGTTTTCCGTCATATACATAAATGGAAGAGTGAAAAATTGGAAGAACAACTTATTTAGACTTTACTAAGAATAGCTAGCACAAGAAAACTAAGGACAGAAAGGAATAGCTAATAACAAAAAGCTCAAATAAATACACTTATATGTGAAGATGGTATACCAAAATCAGTGAACCTCTTCCTTGGGAGGTGCATAAACTCCGCATATTCTCGTCCTTCATCAATCTTGTGAAGCTGCAGAACAAGAGGGCGCCGGGTAACAATCCCTGCAAAGAAAGGATTCCTATCACATCCAAGATCCAACCACCAAATGCCAGAAACCAGGAAACTATCGTTAGACAGGGTGCATGGTCCCAAAGAGAAAATACCTGATCCACGAGGCAAAAAATCCTTCCCAACAATGCTCTCCAGAACTGAAGATTTCCCAGAGCTCTACAATAAGAAAAGATTAGACAAAATGTTCAAGCGCATTTATCAATCATAACACTTCAGCTATCGCGTATACGCTCAACTACCTCCAAGAAAGAGGGAAGGAGCAGAGGAGGTATTCTAAAGATGTTGATTGTATTCAAGGTGTACCAGAAACAGGAAAAGAAAAGGTAACTTGAGGAACGCCAGCATCAGCAGACAGTGAATTTCCGAAATGAATAATCACTGATGATTTTATTTTTAAGCAATTGCAAATTAACTCGATCACAATAAACATTGTCCTCTAAAAAATAGGCAACTCTAACTGCCTAAAATGAAAACTTCGGGCCTTTCAAGTGATTTGGCAGAATTATGTCAATTGAAGTGCAAAGCTACCATCATAATTTTTTACTCATCAAGTTTGCTAGCACAATTAAACTGAGAAACTGTGTAAAGCTTCAAACTTCAACGCTGCAGGCAGTGAAGAAAGCATTGGAGAACGTCTGAGATCGAGCAACAGTCATTATCTCATTGAGTCAGTACAATGACTCGCCATCTTGTATCGAGGATGAATGGAAAGATATTCTAATCCATCGATCCGATTGGCCAGCTTTAGGACTACATTGATTTGAAAGTACAATTTAAGTTGCAGGGGAAGAATTAGAGAGGCAGAAAACTCGCAACAGCTGCAATAGCAGCTTAGAATCAACATCTATGCTTGCAAAGAGACTGATCATCAAACAATGAGCAGCAAACTATTCCAATGCATTAACAACGAAATTGATCAACCGATGCAAATGTCTCGGTCAACCCAAAAAAAGAAACAAGTGAAAATAAAAAAAAATAAAAAAAAAAGCCAGCAAAGGCATTGATCCTGTCTCGTGAAGAACCAAAACCGCTAAGACATATAAAAAACAGGAGCCGATCATCGCCCAAAGCCAATATCCGCTGAAGCGCCTGACACCTCCGACGTGCGCAACGTAGCATATACGAAAACGGGTGTCACGTACAGGTACAGGAATAGATGGGCACACGCAAACGTGATGAGATTCAGAGCGAGAGAGAGAGAGAGACCTGGCCACCGACGACGGCGATGGAAGGCAAGGATTCCCAGAGAGTAGGAAGAGCGCTCTCGTCGCCATGATCGCCGAGGGCCGTGCAGGCTCTCTGAATCTTGTTGACCAGCGTGATAAGGTTCTCCATCGTCGGGGCTCGGAACTCGGATCACGCGATATCGCTGCACAGCTTTCTGCTGATGTTTGTTGCTTATGGAAATGCGCGTGAGGCTAGAGAGAGAGAGAGAGAGAGAGAAACAGAGATCGTTTGAAAAGTAAAAGGCAGAAATTTGCGAAGGAATTAGGAAGGCGGAGAAGTGGGTCGGTGTGGAACCAACCCGAAACGCATCAGCAAACTTCCCACGTCTGATCATGACGCTCCTCCTCCCTTCCCTGGCTTTTTTCAACTTTGGACGGTCCAACCACACGTCGTTGAACGCAACTCTGTTTCCATTCTGTCTGACTCAGCTGAGCCTGAGCCTGAGGTGGGTTGGGCTTTAAAGATGGAGGAGGGATCGTTCGCGCTATTTCCATTTCGGGCTTACTGGCCAGTATTACCCGATATTCAGATCTAATGATCCTCATCATACTCTACTTTGGATCATCATCAGATTCATTTTATCTACTGAACTTTAGCTTTGCTCATGAGAAACCTATCTCCATCTACCATAGTCTTGCAATCTTGGTCACATCGAGATTTCGTGTCCTTATGATGAAGTTAAGAGGCATGATTTTTAGTATTCCAACTACCCAAAAAAAAATATCAATTTCTCGAGGATTAGGGCCAACATTGGTCCGTCTCCCTGTAAGTATCAGCACGAGTTATCATGTTAAACACAATATGCTTAACGATGGAGAAAAAATCAATATAACCACTTATTTGCAAGAACTAATTTTTTTTCATGTTGGTTGAACTCCAGACCCAAAAAAAAAAAAAAAAGAATTGGTTGAACTATGTGTAAACTCATTTTACTTTTTGGGTCTGACCCGATGTTTTGTTCCTCAACTTTTTTTTTTTGGTCGAATTTTGTTCCTCAACTTGAATTGCCACAAATTTGAAGATTTTTTATAGGGATGGTGGGGAAATAAATAATCAACTTCAGGACATCCAAAATTCCGTATCAAAGAGCCCTGTGCTTGCTTGATGCCTTATTCGTTGCCACAAGTCTCAGAGTCCTCATCTCCTATAAATGGCTGTCATCCGTTTCTGGTGGACTCTCCATCTCTCTCCATCTCTCTCTCTTAACTGTCCTGAAATGCAGACTGTTGTCAGGACAAAGCCTTCTGATGGATTGTGTCGCCTTCGAGTCCACCTTTAGCTGTGTTTCCTGTAGCCCCACAATCCCTTCAGGCAAACCTCTCCTTCATGCTACTGCACGCTGTTCCTTCCTTAAATTTTCCAACTTTAGGAAACTCAGGAGCTCTTCAACTTCAGCTTCTTTCATACCACCTTCAAACACCCAAGATCCTCTTACGAACCAGAATAACAACTTCTGGGGCTTAGTTAAAATCCTTCAGAATATCAAAGGTTCGATTTTTTCGCGAACACAGAGATGGGCTTCCAGCATACAAGCCTGTAGCGATTCCCCGAAGGTTTTGGATAGTTATAGTGATAATTACTTACAGAACGGAGGGATAGGAGTAGCTCTGCTTAGCGTAACGTCCAATGCGAAGGTCAAGATCAGTCCTTTCGTGGCAACATTGGCGTCAAATCCCACGTTTGTTTCGGGTTTGTTCGCGTGGTTTGTCGCGCAATCGATTAAGGTAATATTGAACTTCTTCGTGGAGAAGAAGTGGGATTTGAGGATACTGTTTGCTTCGGGAGGGATGCCTTCTTCTCACTCTGCTCTCTGTACTGCACTGACGACGTCGGTGGCGCTATGCCACGGCATCTCGGATTCATTGTTCCCTGTTTGTCTGGGGTTTAGCTCGATTGTTATGTATGACGCGATTGGTGTGCGGCGACATGCTGGGATGCAAGCTGAGGTGAGGGGGTGTTTGTTTTGTGTACATTAGGCTGCTGGCTCTTATGAGGTTTTTTCTGCATTGTTATGTCATAGATAATTATTTCTCCATGTCAATAGTTAATGCATATAGCTTATTTGACGTAATGGCCGATGGAGACTTAATCTGGAGACGACATGCATAATTGTAGTTTATGTAGGATATTTGGTGTTCTATATAGTTCTGTCAGTTATATAATTGAGTTTCCTGTAAATAACTCAGGAAACATCACGCGGCGTCTGTGCTGCTACAGCTGAAGAGTCTTTCTGAAGGGTTATAGTTGCAGAGGTTGCTCTAGTAATTGGTGGATAGATGGTGTTTGATGAATGCAGATGAGAAGTATACAATCTCTTAATCATGTACTCTATATATGTTTTCGTGCAAAATTAAAAGTAGAAATCAAAGTGCTGTCCCGTAGATCGAATTTGTAGGGATGGGAATCAAGATTGGTTTTCTTAGAGTCGGTTCAGAAAGTATAGAAAGATTGGACTGGTCAAGCTAATGAAATGTTGTTATGTGTCATGCATTCGCATGGCAGATGTATTACAGTGTTAGAATTTGTTCCCTGTGATGTTGTTCTATGTGTTTCATATTTGTTCCCTTTCTTTTTGTGGACTACTGGAAATGCAAGTAGAGCTGGCCTAACTGAGGCTGTTCAAATTAATATGACGAGGAGCACAAAGTTTAGTTCTCAGTGATGTTTAAAGTTTATTGGGGTTAGGAAGAATGATGCTAGTGATATTTAGTTTCTGCTGTGCTGGCGATGGATGGATTATAGGACAGACAATTCGACATCTCGCAAGATTTACCAGTGGAAGATGCATGTTTGACAGTATTCAGAGTTTTTAAGTCTGCAGGCAGTACAAGTCTACTGAGAGGCCAAACTGATGAGAAGTTAGCTTGTTGCCTGTGGAGGTCTTGTTGGGTGTTTCATAGTCTGCATTCAATTAAGCCGCAATGGCTGGCTAATTGACCTTTGCGGTCTCTTTGGTTGTTATGCCACCTTGTTTTTTTTTTGTCTTTATTGGTTGAAGTTGAAAGTCTAAGCATTCTCTAAGCTGAAGGAAGGAAGCAAAGCCTGATGGTCGTATCAATAAGGCACCTGAAGTTCCTTGGCGGAACAGGAAACCTCATCATAGAAGAACTCCTATTCTTCCTGCCGAGAATGAAAGATCAGGGTAGACCCCATGGGCTTACGAGAAAACCCAAACTTTAAATTCCATATGTGCTTGCCAGTGCCACTTGTGGTCTTAGAAACCCCTCCTTCACCTTTGCCCCTCAAATTATAGGATCTCTAAGCTTTGCTGCTTTGAACAGCTATCCATTCAAACCTTTCATGTTGTCACACCTCCCGCAGGGGGCTACTGCTCTCGCCATATACTTGCTTCATCGTCTGAGCTTCGCTATCAGTCAGTTCTATTTGTTGGTCAGTGCCTTTGCAGTTGCGTGTCTTAAGCAAGGTCCCAGTCAAGACAATAGAAGTTGGAACCCCAAAGGAAGAAGGAACACGAGGATTTTCTCGTTAATTTCCATATTCATTTGAAAATTTCCTCTTCTCTCACTAGTCGCTTACCTGCTATTAGCCTATCACTGTCTTCCTCAGTTTGTTTGTTCACTGCGCTGCTACTGTTGGATGAATCATTTTTCAGTTTGTTGGCAATCATTTGATCAGTCTGTCCGTTCTTACAGGAGCATGCATGAAGTCATGAGCCGTGATTGATATACCATCCATTAACATAGATTGGTTAAATATCCTTACAAGTCTCATGGGGATTAATTAATGCAGGTTCTCAATATGATCGTTGAGGATCTGTTTCAAGGGCATCCCATCAGCCAGAGAAAGCTCAAGGAACTTCTTGGCCACACGCCGTCACAAGTCTTTGCAGGGGCTCTGCTTGGGATTCTTGTCGCCTGTATTTGTTGCCAGGGTTGCTTAGTTACAACCTGATTGTTTTGCGGGCTGCCTTTGTATCAAACAAATAATGCAACATTTCCATGGGTGGATAGTGTTAAAAAATGAATGGAAATCAATTCTTTTTCTCTTCCTATTTTGTGGAACTTGTCAGCGGCAATAAATCAGAAGAGCTTTAGTACAGGATACAATTTTCTGCGGACTATACTGGGTTGAACTTGCTTGATATTTCCTTGCTAACTATGGTATTTTCCTCCCATTCGAGACCCATTTTGCTGCCCTTGGCCATCTCCAGCATTAAACAGAACTGTATTACTGAATATCACCCTCTCAGCCAACTCAAAGGAATTATATTTACATGACAGAGCCTAGTTTGTTGCTCTGCAGTCTGATGGCATTATAGACGAAGACGAAGAAAGTGAATGATGCGACGGCCGAGGGCAAGTGAGAGCAGGTTTTAGCAATACAAATGTATTTGTATGACATGGGTGGGATTTGGAGTGTCATTGTTACTTTAGACAATTTTTTGTGACACGTGTTATTGTCCTACTTGTCATTTAACTGAAACAATATAGAAAAAAAAAAGCCATAATTCGTATCATGTCATCACTAGAATATTTTAAGTTGATTAAAATAATTCTTATAAAAAAAATAGATGAAAACGCCTTGGTTCGTGTCAATATCCAGTTACATCAGGTTAGGTTGGGATTTATTTAAGTAAATCCTTCGATGGTGTAAGCAAATGATACATTTGATAGAATGGTCTCTTTCCAATCATCTCATAGATCTATCTAGCGGAAGTTTATTTGTCCGTTAAAAAGAACATATTTCTTTCTATGTCGATAAATTTTTGAAAGAGCTCATTAGTGTCAAAAAACTATTGGTAGAAAAATTTGTTTGCCATCTGATTTCCTAGTAACTTGTTGACATGTTACCAACACTTTAATAAAATTACCAACTTCTTTTTAAGTTTGCATGGTATAGGCTTTTCTCATTTTTACCAGTTTTTATTGGGATAATTGCAAAAGCAAAATTTAATATTTTGATGGTTGATCAATTGAGGATTTAAAGGTTTTATTTTGCTCAATTAAGGATTTAAGGTATTCAAAGAGTCAAAATTAGGTCTCGAACTAGCCATTGATAAGATTCAAATGTTGGAAATTCGATGTGGCTACCACATGAAATATTTGATTGTTTGCCACTTGTCATTTCCAATACCTAAAGTCCACGATGGCGAGCTGAAGACCTAATTGGAGTTCCTTTAAATTTAAATGCTCAATTGACTAAAACATCGGCCAAAACATTTTACTCATATTTATGCACATATCACAATTTTATTTGTCTGTCTTAACAACATCTCATATTTATCAATTCTTATATTGAATGACTTACTTTTTTCCCTCTATCAATTTACCAATTAATTTTAGATTACCAACTCTCATTTAGTCTCTTACCGTCATATATTTAGTAATTTTAATTTTTCAATTTTAATTGTAGTTTACCAAAATTCATTTGAATGACTCGCGGATTTACCGAATTTCATCTGTACGATTTATCACCACCGCTCATTCACCATTCTCGCACGAGCCGCTATGTACGGACCGCCGACTTTTGTGCTTCACCCGACGCCGTCCAGGGCGGTGATACCGCCACCTGTTCGTCGTTTGTCGGATCTCTAAAGAAAGTTTGCTGGGAGATTCATGCGCATCGGAGCGCAGGTTGATCCCAATCCCTCGTCGGCTCGCGACCGAAACGATCTTCTCTGTTTCTGTGTTCGAGATTTTGTTTTCCGGTTCTTGAGTGAGCGGTATTGTTCCTATGCTTCGCTCTTGTACTCAAGACTCTGGGAGGAAAGCACCCCACACATGGAAAAAGAGCAAGCTTTGTTGCAGTTATGATGAATATAAGTTGGAACCATGGCTTGACTGTCACCGATCGGACCCGAGCACTTTGTCTTTCTGTTAACTCCCATGATCCCATTCATCTTCGGTTATGTCTGCATCGTCTTTGCTTGTTAACCTGAGGATTAGTTTCATGCGGAATCGGTTATGTGCTATCTTGTGGGGAAAGCGGGGAGTTCCCATGAATGCTTATTGTTTGTCGTGTGAAGCTGACTGTGTTGTCTGTCTTTTACTTTGTCATTTGATGCAAATGCCAAATGGGCCAGTCTATAACTGGTGTTCTTGTGGCAGGTAATTCTTTTATCTTAATTGAAAGAGCATTGTTGCATGGGATATAATCATTGAGCTGGACTGGAGCTTAATTTGGTAGATAATGGGTTGTGGTCCCTCCAAGAGCGCCACCAAGAGTGCCACACCTGAAGCCAATCCATCAAGTGCATCGGCCGAACATATTTCGCTTGCTTCTGAAACGCCTTGTGAGTGCCTAGCTCCATCCCCTGTCGTGCTTGCCTATTTGGAGTTTCCGAGGCAATTTCTTGTGACCATTTTTGTTGAGCGACCACATTCATGAGTTGATAATGCATGAAAGCACACCGCTAAGTTCCTCCTCCTTGAATCCATGGACCATAGACATTTTGCTGCTTGATGGAGAAAGGGATGGTGTACTTTTCTTTTATCAATTCATTTTAATGGTTGAATCCATGGATCATAGACAAGTTCCTTCAAACCTGCTAACCAATTTCATTTGATCTTTGTTAATAAACTGTAGATTCATGAGCATTAGTTTAGAGGATGACAGGCTTCACCTTTGTCGATCAAGATATCAAGGATGTAGTTGATTGGAAGTTTAGCTTGCGATGAGTTATTAAGTTTCCCATACACATTAATACTCTGTTATGCCTTTTCTTGGAGGCTGCTGGTTATTGACAGAACCCGTGTCACCTGCAGTTACTGTTAGTGAAGTGGAATCTTTGTATGAGCTATTCAAAAAGCTAAGCACTTCTGTGATCAAGGATGGGCTGATACACAAGGTATCCTGCTCCCTCCCACATGTAGGGATAGAAATAAATGGTATCTATACAACAGTGTATTCTACCCTACTCTGACCAAATATTTCTTTCTATTTGTGTGCTAGGAAGAACTTCAGCTTGCACTTTTTCAAAATAGCAAGAAGAGGAACCTTTTTCTGGATAGGGTATGATTTCTAACTTCGTTAGGGGAAAATACGTCTTTTCTGCTGCCCATTACCTGCTATGAAGCTTGAGGTCTATAGAAGGTTTTTGATGTGCATCCAAGAGATAATAAAGTTCAAGAACTGTATAATAACTAGGTCATCTTATTAAGGGAAAATGTTAGCATGAGATAGCTAAAAGTTAAAACTGCAACTCATTCTGTTGGTGAAAAAGCTAAGCATGTATGCTGAATAAGTATCTCGATACCTCTTTTTCCGCCAGTTGTCACGTATGGATATTAATCAATTAATTGCGGAAGAGAGCAAAAGTAACTCTTAATGAGTATTATGTATTTTGCTGCCATTCTTTTAATCTCTCTTGTAACATTTTATGGGGAACATGCCTTTTCTTTTTCTGTGAATTTGCCTTCCATAATTAGCGTATCCCTGCCACTTCTGCAGATGTTTGATCTCTTTGATGTCAACCGAAATGGACACATTGAATTTGGGGAATTTGTTCGATCATTGTCAGTTTTCCACCCAAAAACTCCTGATGCAGTCAAAGCTTCATGTAAGAAGCAGAGTAGAAAACACTCTGACGGTGTTATGACCTTTACGAGTCTCGGCATGGATGTTTAATCTCTGAGTACCTTATATTCTTTAGTTGTACAATTCAGAATTCATGATATGCATTTACTAGTACTAAACAGAGGTTGTATTTTATGACAGATGCTTTTAAATTGTATGATCTGAGGCAGACTGGTTACATCGAACAGGTGGAGGTAAGCATATTAATCCAACATGCTTCAACCTTAGGTGGATGATGGTGCTTCGCTACTTGTACTGCAGTAAAATTACTTGAGGGGTCTAGATTGTTTCTTCATGAGTTTTGAATCCTGTTCCAGCCAAAAGAGAGAGAGAGAGAGTCTTCTATAGTCTCACAGGACAATGGATTTCCCACTTCAACGAAGCACTCACTCGGTGCATTTTTTGGTACTTATTCCCATATGAACTCTTGATTTCGATCCTAAAATCAGTACTTGACAATAATACTCTTAAAAGAATAAAGCCAGCGGACACTCTCAATTTGATGCCATCTTGACTGTTGAAATCCCAATCCAAGTACGATCTGAAACCTATCTAACGTATGGCTCTTGACCTAGATCTTGATTTGCTACAATCTTTGTAGTATTCCGATCCTGAGTAATGAAACCTTGGTGGTTGGTATCATTGATGTACAAACTTTTCCTTCAAAGTTTCTTTCCAATTTGATCCTTAGACACCCTGATCGATCTTTTCATGTTTATTGATTTCAACAATTTAGGCTCCAAAATATCGAGGATTTGGCATACTCGATGCATGCTTCTAAACTTTAAAGCAGACAGTGAAAAAAGTTAGTTGAATTTAATTACTTGTTACCTATGAATTATAAGTTTTCATGTTCTTTTACTAAGCATATATTTCGGCATATTTACAGTTGAAAGAAATGGTGTTGGCCCTCTTGAGTGAATCTGAGCTGAATCTATCAGATGATGTTGTAGAAACGATTGTGGACAAGGTAAGGGACCTCTATGTAGTATGTATGATAACAAGTATTTTGTCTTTTCTAGTTCTCTCCTGCTTATTTACTTGCTTCTCTTTAAACAGACATTTGTGGAAGCAGATGCAAAAGGTGACGGAAGAATTGATGAAGAAGAGTGGAAAGAATATGTGGCAAAGAACCCCTTGATGCTGAAGAACATGACTCTTCCGTATCTGATGTACGTCAATTAGATCACTTTCAATAAAAGTTTGCTTATCCGTTTTTATGCACTTGCGTATAGAAGTGGCATCTTTCTACATAGATTGACCCGGTATTTTTTTGGCCATTATCATAAGAATGAGCATCTTTCCATATCTGATGTATGTCATTACGTCATTTGAGTGGTTTACACATGCTTGATCTCATCACTTGGAATATTATCTTATTCATTTCGTTCAGAGAAAATGTTTGAGTAAAAGGTAGCATCTTAGCATGCTTTGCATTGTAGAAATTGGCCGACTTTTTTTAAGGGATTTGCTAGGTGTTAAATTTTCTTCTTTTTTCTTTTTTGCTTTTTTGGGTTTCCATTTCTGCTGTTAAGGTCCTTAGTTCACTATTCCCTGGTCATGAAAATTCATATATGGCATAAGGTCGTAAATTAACTCTCTCACTCATGCAAAGTATTGCCAAACACAAGTATCCTATTTCCAACTGGCTTACTTAAGTTAGCTTCTCAATGCCTTTTCAGGGACATAACCGCATCATTTCCCAGCTTTGTGTTGAAAGGTGAAGCACATGACTAGGAGTCGTAGGCTACAGCATTAGCTCCAACTGCATGACCTCTTTTCCGAGAAAGAGCCTGCTTTTTTTTTTCCAGAAGATGCTGAAAATGTGGAGAGGGAAGAATCCTGCATGTACTGCATCCCTTCATTTAGGAGCTAGTTCTCACAATTCAAAACCTTAATTAGGCCTTGTTCTTGAACCTAAAGGAAAGAACATCCCCAATGGGGCTTGTCTGTTTCATCCACCTAGCCCAGTCGGTTCCATTAAAGCCAAATGGCAAGAGCTATGCATTTCATCCCTACCTTTTGTTAGTTATATAGGTTAAAGTTCCACTAGTCGACATATCTCATCGCACAAAAACTTATTCACCTATGTCTGCTCCTTGTCCGGTCTAACGGGGGTCAGACAAATTCTCACATGACCAGAATGAATGTGCATTTGATTTGAAAGGTTTTACTGCCATAACCAGGGATCAATATCTATATGATGTTTAGCCAATATATAATTGCCATAACCAGAGAAAAAGAGTCTTGTGTAACGAATAGGTAGTTTTACATGATTCCTTGGTGGTTGACAACCTTATATAATGGACGAACCCATGGGGGGTTCTTGCGAAGAACTTCGAAACTCACACCTGATATAAACCATGATTGTACACAAAAACAGGCAACGTCATGTGATGTTTAAAAGAAAGAGTATTTGGGGATTTGTCAAGGTCAAATCACAGATGGATGCAGACAACTTACAGGCACCAACCAGTGCGGCATGCAACCGACTGGGATTGATAGTGGGAAGAAGATACATTACCCTAACATAATCATTACCACATTGATAAGTTCAAGACTTGAGAAGGAGGAAACAATGGCTGTACGTCTTCCTTAAACAACAGATGAACGAACCAGCTTGAGACACCAAGAAAAGTGACAAATTTTTACATCTAGAACGGTTGTTTCTTTCCCTCCGTTTTCCTCTGCCCACTTGGAAGCACGTTAACGTACGTTAGAACAAAGAGCCAGATTGAGACGATCTGATAAGGATTCCAGATGATATTGACAAGGACAAACCTTGAATGGCAATGTAACTTGAGTGAGCGAGTAAAAGGAACAAAATGAAAACGGCCAAAGCGCGGTAGGTGCAACTTCAAGAAAGGATAAGGCGTCTTTCATTGTACGACAACCTCCCCAACCATAAATTGACACCGCTTGTGTTCAATTCTGTTGGGGACACACACAGACATGTCACTTAGCTACTTTGATTCATGATTGTTGCTTCGACTACAAGCCACGTGGTGAAGCAGTTTAGTCAGTTCATTCTTTTAAGAAGCTCCTGAAAGTCATTCATTCTTTAATAAGCGCCTGGAAGTCACTTCCCTCGACCTTTGGTTCAGTAAGTCAAAGGGAAAGGTTAAGAAAATAAACAAATTGGATCTAGCGATCACAACTAACTGTCCCTTTGGTATGGTAGTGGAAGTAGTTCATCAACTCCCTCTAGTATTGGACTAATAAGATTGACCCACCAAAAGAAAAAGAAAAAAAAAGGAAACAACTTACTCCAGTGAGATTCTTCCTCCAGCAGGACTTTTGAGCACATGAGTGCTCAGTTTTCCACTGCGGTGAGGGAACAGGCAGTCTTTCTCAACCCAAGCTCAAGGGAGAAGACGCCATGTAACAAGGCAATAGCAATAGATCCCAAGGAATACCAGTGCATGCAGTAGCTAGTTTGTTCCAGTATTCGCAGTTGATATACCTGATGATCTCTTGCTATGACAACATTGACTAATGCATCATCATGGCACAGAATCGCGAAAAACATTATTAACAATTCGTGGATATGATACATCCAACATCCTTACAAAGTTAGAGAAATCTTGAGATTGAATTGTCACAAGACTACATTTCCACCACCTTAGAGCACGCACGAGAGAGAGAGAGAGAGAGAGAGAGAGGAAACCATGCTAGCTACACAGGTTGGGTATGCAGGCCCCACCTTCTGGATTCTGCTGCTCTTTCCAAATCCGTCCTGTAACTCTAAGTTTCAGCTCTTTTCTGTCTCCTCCAGAAAAGAAAAGTGCCATGTTGCGCTGTATAATTAGACCGTCGTGGCTGTCCCTAACCTTCCTATGGCTATCTCTTATGCTTCGTGGTGTGCCCTCCCATATGAGTTTCCGACCATTCCCCCCTACCTCCAAGCTGTAGCTGTAGTTCCGAGCTTCCATCTCATCGCCCATGAAACGGAGAAATGCCATGTAAACAGGAGCCATTCCAAGCTGAAATGCTTCAAAGTGGAGGCAGAAGTATTGTCCAAAGCAGTGGAAGACCTGAACATATGACAGGCGAAAATCGTTTTGGACATGGGCATTCAGTCACAGCTTTGATTCACAGAATGCAGGGAAGGTAGTTAAGGTCGAACTTCAAATAGTCCAATTTTATGGTAAATATGGCGTACAGTCTTAGTGCTATCGTTATGACTACTAGTGGCATTTTAAAGTAGTCAATAATAGTTCATTCAAAACTTGACTGGACAAGCATATCTCACTGTAAACACGGTGAAATCAGAGTGATTCTGAAGTGCGTGGATGTTGACAAGGCCACATAATGTACTTTCCCGTGTTAAAAGGAAAGAAAAAAATTTATGATAGAAAGAAGGATTCCAAATGATTTTTTATGATTAAATATCCAAAATTAAATCATTTCCCAATAAAGCAACTGCACTTCTTATAGCAACCCTGAGAAACCTTTTCATTAATTAAAGCTGATTTTATCATTTTTTTTTTCCTCACAAAGACCTATAGATTATGGGTGAGTGGGTTACTCACAGTTAACATCCATGTCGCATTTTCTACTTCGCGTGGATTAGACTTCACATATCGATGGTTGAAAGTGCATCCAGAATGCATATCCACTTTGTGGTCATCCCTCAGATGAGCAACTAGGAATGGAATGTCCCCAGTGACAGAGCACTCTGAACCAGCATAAGGGCAATTGTACGGCCTGAAGTTACAAATAGCCTCATGTTTGAGTTTACTGTAGTAAGGAAATATCTCTGGGCACCCAAGAGAGAAGTACTTGCAAGGCAGCTCAAGTGATTCAGCCACCTTCTCCAGTGCAAGACACCTTATATCACCAAGTTCCTGTCTGCACGTGGGACACCTATTATGAACCCTGGTTTTACAGGTGGAGCAAAGTGTATGGCCATTGTGGCACTGCAAGGAGAAAGTTGTATTGATTGTTAAGCCAAACAAACTCCATTCATGAAGGAGCTGCTTCTCTAAGTTCACAACATCCCGGGGGAAATATTCAGAAATGTTACTAGAAAGCACCGTGAAAGTTATATTGCAACCGTCCTTGCAAATACACAAGTTTAGATAGCATGAAAACTGGCATCTTCCGATAAACATAACATGCTTCAGTACTCTTAAAGTATTGCTTTAATTAAAAAACTAAACGGTAGAATATCATCTTTTAAGGGCAGCAAACTAGATATAATCAAGATGACCAACAAAAACGAAAAAACTAAGAAAACAAAGTTTCGTTTCAATGCCTTTGCCTTGAAAGACATAAAAAGGGATGATTACCTACAATGCTCCAGCTCAGCATGGGATACAACAAGAAAAGTAACCTCTCTAGTACCCTGATTTCTGAGAACAGCAAAAGTTTATCTAATGGAATTTCCTCATTATAGCTGAAAAGGCAGCCGCTATATCTGGAATTCTTTCTATTTCGTGAACTATAATACCAAGTGACTTACATCTGGATGTTCAAGTCGAGCATTTCTCTCACCAAAATACTGAGCAGCAAGAGTGACAAAGCAAATCGACCTTAGACATAACCAAGTTCAAATCACAGAGAAGCAACTTTGACAAGTCGCTAGAGACATGAAAGGACTTTTTTTAGTTTCGAGAAGTTACTTATGACCCAGCAGCAGCCAAATCCCCCAAGAGCACACCATTATAGTTAAAGCCATATCCACCAAAATCTCACCAGCTCAACTCCTATAATCCAAGAGGTTTCCTTCATCCCACACCCCCACATGATTCACAAAGTTATTCCCCAGAGACTTCCATTACCTCAAACCATTCGATTAATGTAGAAATTGAAGCTGAAATCAACCAGCTCATCAACTCAAACACCATCCAACAAATTGATGGACATACTCACCTACCAATGTCGCAAAGGCGGGGAATGAAGCAGCACAGAAAAGAAAACGCCCTATGAACAGAAAAATCAAAGAAACCCGTTGACCCGAAAGTGTCAAAATTAGAGAATGACCTGATAGATTGGAGGGTACATCGAATTGGTGCATACTGGGCACTCGAGCAATTCGTGGACGCGGGTGGTGCTGGGAAGAATCGCGGAGGAAACGACGCCATTGCCGTGAGAAGACTTGGAAGGGAATTGCTGGTGAAGATGGTGGTGGGGATTTTGCTGGATCTCATCTTCGTCCGTCCCATCTAGGGATGTTATGCATTCAATACTATCAGTTTCCATTCGAATTCCGACAAAATCTGAGCTTGGAAACGTGGGAAAGTTGCCGAATTTGTCGGATTTACAGGTGTACGACCCGAACTAGGAAAGAGAGGTAGAGGATGAGAGAAGGGAAAGTTTTGATTTTTGAATCGAGTAATACAATTTGGGTATGTTTGGCTCTCCTCCTCAGAGAATCGGCGAGCATTGATTTCTCAAAGAAAGAATGGGGAGGAATGGTATTTTTACAGAAATGAAGCGCATTTTCTGCAAAAAGGAGGTTCTTTTCTTCATCAGCTTGGGGGGGAGAGAGAGAAGCGAAATCCGACGGCAGAGAGACCAGCACATGTGTGTGTCTCTCGTCTGTGTTTGCCTTGTGTGCGCGCGGGCGTATGAGCAAAGATCGATCTCAATGGAAGGGCCCCAGTGGGTGGATGGGGATTGTGAGGATTCGTGAAGGAAATTAGATTACTTATTAAACACTTTTTTAATTATTGAAAATAATTGGGCAACGCTAATCAGTACAAATAATATCCTCATCCCTTTCTTGTCTGTGTAGATTCTCGTTCCTATTCATCTACGAGCAAGTTCGGACATCCAGTCGTCTCACAAAAGCGTCTGCACCGGTCGAACATTGAGTTTTAAGCAGCAAAAGCGTCGGCATTCGTCGCGCCTCGGTGCCGAGCTGCTGCAATTGCTAACTGTTCCCGTTGTTGCGAAGAGCCTTCGAGGAAGGGAACGAAAGAAGAATGATTCGTGCTCGTCTGATCTACTTACTTAACCCACCTGTCATGGTGGCTTTGGCATCATTCAAGACTTGGGTTCAACGTCACTTCTACTGCCGTGAGTGCACTCCCTTTTTAACCTTTCGGCTGCACCAGCCTTGAGCTTCGAATCATCCCCAAAAGCTACTCAAACG
Organism: Metrosideros polymorpha var. glaberrima; assembly: GCA_001662345.2. Lineage (NCBI taxonomy): Eukaryota > Viridiplantae > Streptophyta > Magnoliopsida > Myrtales > Myrtaceae > Metrosideros > Metrosideros polymorpha. The sequence continues at coordinate 4,023,617 of BCNH02000003.1, read as the reverse complement.
AGTGACCCTTTTTCAAGCTCTGTTCAGTACTTTACTTCTGTAGCAGTAGTTTCTACATTTTCGTATCTTTAGGGAACGGCCTTTCTGCTCTAAGCATAAACGTGAGAGAACAAGGCATATAAATGAGTCAAGCTACTCGACTTTTTCTCAATTACAAGGGACATGGCATGTTAAGGGAGTCAGAGCTGTTTGAGAGTTGCTCAAAATCCGACTCGTCCGCTACTTGAATTCAACTCGTTTCTTCTCGAGTCGGAGCCGAGTTCAAGCACTTCATTAAGTTTAATCTGATGATCTAGTTCATTATTTGTTTTAGCCATATGTATGCATTTGTAAACATTATCCACCACTAGTACTTTCAAATGAATATATTGTGCTTTAGGAATTCAAGCTCAAGAACGAGTTCAAACTAAGTTTGAGCTTTTTAAACTATACTTGCTGATTGAGTTGATTCAAGTCAAGCTCACGTTCGTTGAAAACTAATCCAAGTTGACTTGAGCTCAATCTTGATACATCAAGCTCGATTGCATGATCGAGCCAAGTCGACTTTGACTCTAAAATAGTGTTAACTCAACTGGTCTTGCTTAAATCCATAAAGTTGGAAGAATATATGTAAGGAGAAAAATAGTATGAGCTTCTACCTTCCTTACCACAATAGACCTCGTACAAAGACTGTCCTAACTCTTTCGTATTTTTTGGATTCAATGTGTAATCTTAGCATTCAATTCTAAATAATTTCTTTTTTTCAGTCATTCAATCATTTCCTATTTTGTTAGAAATAAGATTACATACTTATGATTCATTTCATTCACACAAGATCTAATTAAATTATGAAAAAAAAAAAATTCCGACAAATACAAACATAGAACAAGCCTATAAGGAATATTATAAAACTTCCTCCTTCGACGATGTATAGGTTTTTTTTTTTTTTAGCTTGCGACGATGTATAGGTTCAATCGTTGCACAATTGGAGATTCACCTAAAAATTAGTGTTGAAGTCACGAAAAGTAATGTGCTCAATCGGTTTACCAAATGATTTGGTATTTCTAGCAAAGGAGGAGGTCTTTGTGCTCAAACTGGAGTTAATCTGGCCCCTTACTTTATTAGAGGATTAATATCTAAAGAAACTAAAATTGACTGAGTCGCCAACAACCCAAAAACTTGATCCTGAGCTATAATGTGCTATGAGTGGATAAAACAGAGTTGCTTTCCCTTCAAACATAAGAAGCAAGAGGCCGTTATGCAAAGCAATCCTAAAGATACAAGCAGCTCCTTGTGCTTTTGATGATTCATTCAATCCTCGCAGTCCACGAGATTATGATATAAAAAAAGGTTGGATGAAACAGAGGAAATATCTGATGATTTCCCTCTAAGTACCATCACTTTCCTCTAACCCAATCCCCGCTCTTCCCACCAGTTTTACGCTCAAGCCTTACGCTTGAAATCTGGATGTCCTTTGAAGCAGCCTTGCACATATCGTATACCGTAAGACCAGCAATGGTCACAGCTGTCATCGCTTCCATTTCGACCCCGGTTTTCTCAGAACACGCGGCCTCCCCTTCTATTTCCACGCTGAAGTCGTCAGGGTTCAGCTTCAGATCAACGCGGACATGAGTCAGCGTGATGTTGTGGCACAACGGAATGAGGCCGCTCGTATGCTTCGCCCCACTTATTCCTGCGATCTTGGCCACGCTCAGGACATCACCCTTCGCCATCTGGTTGGCGGACACCAAATTGAACACTTCCTTCCCCAGCATCACTTTGCAGCTGGCAGTGGCAGTTCGCTTGCTAATTACTTTGGGAGAAACATCGACCATTTGAGCTTCTCCTGTATTGCGGACGTGCGTCAAGCCATCGGCACCTTCTTCAGATCCTTGAGACGTAAATTGGGTATCCTGTGCCCTAACACCATCCACCGCAGAAGCGCCGAATCCATTTGATGGCGGCTCACCAAAAACAACTTCCATTTCCTGATGCGACATCAACAATTTTGTATCCCAAAATCTGTCAGCTCCCAAGAAAATGTCACACCAGACTAAATAAGAAACCACGAATCAAGAGCGCAGCTAATCACATTAAATTTTAAGCTGCAGGAAAATGCATCCGATGTATTTCATATCTCCATCAATGTAATTATTGTCTGCCTTGGAACCTTGTTACTACTGTTATATTTCTTTCAATTTTCTGGAATAGATCACCTTACCTTATTAAGTTCGGCAATGGTTGTGGCTGTATCATGTCTGGCGTTACTGCAGAAGGGTCTTGCTGAAGCAGCAAACTTTGAGGATAGTCGACGAAGCAACATGCTAGCTTGATTCCGCCAGAGCTCAAACTACCAGGGAAGCTGGGCTGGAGAAATATAACAAGGCAATAGCCGGTGAGAGGAACTAAACTGAATACTGGGAGCAGGATGCAAGCACTGTCCGCCATCCAATTACTAGACGATGTCAAAGTTAAGAGCTTTGTGAGATATATATATATACACACACGGAAGCAGAAGCATATCTCATGGTAGTCGAGCATTTTGGCAAACAGGTGGAGGGCGAGACGGGCGAACAAAGTTGTGTGCAAGTAAAAGGAAAACGGAAAGCCTATCTTCCAACGTTATCGAAGGTACACACCTGGACGTCGCACGTAAAAGCTTGTCAAGCTTTTCACAAGTAAAATCGAAGTCTTTCACTGTCTATGAGCCTTCGACTTGGTTAAAGATCCCAGATTTTGTTTCCTTGCCGGGTAGAAAAAATGGTTCTTCGCGGGCTGTCCCGCTACATATAGCGATGGTATACCAAAATAATAATAATAAATAGTACATGAAAAAAAAACCCTCTTTTTTTTTTAAATTAGAAAAGTGCAGGAGATATAATGGGGCTGGTAAGAGACAAAGAGCTCAAATTGAGGAGCTCCTCCCGCCCATCCAGAAGCATGGAGACGAGACAGAAGATCGAAGAATCAGTCATGGCTATACTGCGGAACGCTGACATGGAAGCCATGACCGAGTTCAAGCTCCGGAGCGAGGCCTCCGAGAAGCTAGGCTTCGATCTCTCCGACATCGACAGCAAGAAGTTCGTGAGAAGCATCCTGGAGTCGTTTCTCCTCTCCGACGCTGCGGACAAGGACTGGGGCAAGGAAGGCGAACCGAATGACCGGGGCGAGGTCAACGCGGTCGCCGCAGAGGCACCGGTGAGGGAAGTGGACAAGGAGCTCGGCGAAACTGGAGAACGCATCATATGTGAGGTTGAAAGTGAAACCCTATCGCTCTGTTTTGGATAAATTGCGTTCCCCGACTGCATGTAGAGAAAGTGAACTTCTTCGTGGTCGCTTAGTTTTCGTCTGCTAATTCATGGTGAGATTGAATTCAGCTGCATAAATTGTGTTCGAAAGCCATGGTTGTCCGTGTTTGTGTGTGAAGAGGTGCCTACATGTATTTTCATAAGGTTCGGATTGCCCACGCACAAGCATCTCTTGTACCGGACAGTCAAAAGGAGATTTTTTTTTTTTCCCTCACGCTTCTGTAGAGGACAGTTCTAGATTGGGCGAAGATAATAGTTCTGCAAAAGCTTATCAAATACAGTCTCCTTGTTTGCTGAAGAAAATGGGGAAATACGCAAATCTACATTTTAGCTGTCTAGTTTGCTGAGGCTAACTTAGGGAGCATTAAAGAGGAGGAATCCTTACTTTTGAAGCCCTGTGGCCGCAAGTAATGCAAGAATAAGATTGGCGAGGAGTCGTAATTGGAGGAAATCCAACAGTTTTAGACAAAGTGCTATCGGCGTTAGTGAATCCAATATTGTAGATTCTCACTTGGCAGTAGTAGATAAGTGCAATAGGCTGGTTGTAAATCTAACATTTGAGATTATCACTTGGTGGGTAATGTCTCTCCTTGGATTTTTCATGGTTTTCCTTGGTTGGCAATTGGGACTCAGCTCAAGAACCTCTAAATGCTCTAACTTGCTTTGCCGTTAAAACAGTTGGTACTGAATAGCAACATTTTCATTATATTTCTCTCGTGGCTGACTGATTATTCTGCATTCTGTGATTGGATAAGCCACGTCAACAACTTTGAAATCATCATTTGATGTTGGTGTAGCTTTCAGATAGGAGGTATGTGACTCTTCAAGATTATAAAGGCACAAATATGGTATCGATGAGGGACTACTATATCAAAGATGGAAAGTATTTTCCCAGTGCTAAAGGTGATTGCACATGTATAACATTCTCTCCTCTATCTAAATCTACAACAATGCTCTTGTCGTTTTATTCTAACTGGTTCAGGTATAATAATTGTGAATAGTCTTTCTTCCTCTTTGCTGCCTGTGAGCTTGCCTAAGCTTTAATCACAATGGTTTATCTGATTACTGATTGATATTGCATATAATTGACACTTGTGTTTATGTCATTAATATCTGCAATTCCAACTGCTTCAGTGGCTTTTGCTAAAAGAGTATGTTTGTCTCGGTATAATTCTTTGGGTTTCTATCAACATTGAGTGTCTCTTTCTCTTGTATTGACTCCATAATGCTGCTCTCTGTGTAAAGTTGTATAAATGTGTCGTGGTGGCTTCTGAACCTCTAACTCTAAATATTTACTGTAATTTGCTGAGATTGAAATCCCATGGCAAGTTAACTCCTTCGGAGCCTTCTGTGGGTTTGCATTGGCTTGGGAATTGTTATATGTGTAGAAGACAACAAGACGTCAAATATGATCATAGTATTGAGGCAAGATACATGGAAGTTATGAGAGTGAGATGGACGTAGTGAGTAAGGAAGTGTCTGATATACATTTACTCACCTTTTTTTTTCTGTATCTTCAAGCATTAGAGCACTGTTACACGGATGGGTCTCTCTCTCTCTCTCTCTTTCTCTCTCTCTGCTCCTCCAACGTCCATTACCTCCGTCTCAAGCCTATATGGAAGGATGGCACATCCGTGAGCAATCTGAGAAGATTACTATAACTTATCTTTAGGTCCAAGAACTGTTTTTGCTTCTTTGTTCTACGGCCTAGTCATAAATGTTAATGCTGTACATTGCTAGCTTACTCTTCTTTTGTCAGACTAGATTTTTGTAGTCCTGTATGTTTTTCTGAATTTTATAAGCATTTTTGTCCATGCTTTTGCTGGATCTGTAGTTTTCCCTTTTTTGCCATTAAGCGTGTTTATGCACATATTTATGCCTGTTCTGATGCATTCTAGGAATTAGCTTAACAAAAGACCAGTGGTCAGCTTTGAGGAGCAGTCTCCCTACAATAGAGGAAGCTATTAAAAAGAGGGAGTCAAAATTAAGGTGAGAATATCACGTTGGAAATCTTAGCAATTATTGATGCATAATTATGGTCAGAGCTCAGGGATGTAATCCTCCACAGTTGTGATGTGATTCCTTCCGGACCAATACACAATTATAAGTGAATACTTGTTTCCATACTATATCGAAGAGCGCTCTTTTTATAAAATCATTTTGCCGATTGGCCATTGAATGGTTTTTATCAATTGATTGCTGCAGGTCGCAAACCATTGATGTTGCCCTCGATGATGTTTCTAACTCAATGACCGCATTAGTTCATGGTTTTTTACCCATTGAGATTAATCGTTTTGATGGAAAGAATTATCACCACTGGGCACAACAGATGGAGTTTTTCCTGAAGCAACTAAAGGTTGCATATGTTCTCACCGATCCTCGCCCAGTGGTCAATTTAATACCAGAAGCAAGCAGTGGAGAGATTGCTCTAGTAAAAGCTGCTGAACAGAAATGGATGAATGACGACTACATATGCTGTCGCAACATATTGAGTTCTCTGTCAGATGATCTCTTCTATAAGTACTCACAGAAAACTCACAGTGCAAAAGATCTGTGGGAAAAGCTGAGGCTAGTTTATCTTTATGAAGAATATGGAACTAAGAGATTGCAAGTCAAAAGGTATATTGAATTTGAGATGGTCGATGGTAAATCAGTCATTGAGCAAGTCCAAGAGTTGAACAGCATGGCAGATTCAATTGTGGCTGCTGGAATTTCGGTAGATGAGAATTTCCATGTCAGTGTCATCATATCTAAACTCCCCCCATCTTGGAAGGATTTCTGCTTGAAGTTGATGCACTATGAGCATTTGTCTTTCCAGGTGCTGATGAATCATTTAAGGGTTGAGGAAGAGTTGCAAAATCAATACAAGTCCAAGGAACCTCGTGGTATTCACGGTATTCAGCCATCAGCTAAAGTTATATTCAGCAATAACAATATAAGGAACTCTGGAAAAACTCCGAAATGGAAAGAATCTGATACAGTTGGCAAGCCGGTGGTTTGTTATAGTTGTGGTAAGAAGGGACACCTTTCAAGGCATTGCCGAAGTAGAAAAAGTGACAAGGAAGCTATTCTTGTAAAAGAGTCGGAAAATCTCACTTTACCTACACAAACAGACGTGAGACATTGCTGATGACACTTCTGGAGTAATTTTTTGGATATACAGCCCTTCCAAGTAGTAGCACCCTGTATACATGCTTGTTTTTCTGCATTGATACTGTTGTCTGCAGATCTTGAATTAGGGGATCACTTTGCCGTGAAGTTTTCAGCTGAGGGCCGGTATTTATCTAATAACTTTACTTATGAAGTTGGCGATTCTATGTATTATATTGGATCTCGGTGTGGTCACTTGCTGTGAAAAAGTATAGGGAGATTCATAGCATAATGAAATCATCGACGTTACCCTTTTCCATTCTAAAGCATTTTCATTCACAAATATAGATCTGTTGGAGAATTTTGGGTTGGACAGCAAGCAGATACATGTCAGCTAATCCAGTGTCCTAACTTTTTCTTGGACAAGGTTGAAGCAAAGCATTGCTTTCCTAAAGAAAAAAGGTTGAAGGAAAGTATTGGCACTGGAATTGTGCTTTATATTTTCCTAGCCTGTGGTAAGCAATTTTACCTTTCATGATCTTACATTTCTGTGCCGCGATATGTTCTTGGTGCAACTGTCCTCCAGAATTCAATATTCACAAGTTACCTATATTCATGCCATTTGCTATACTCGCTGCTCCTCTTGCTGTTCTCTGGTCACGCAGCCCACAAGGAACACGCTAAATGAAACCAAACATTCAGCGCACATTTCTTTTCGTGAAAAGTAACCAGGACATTTCAGTCCACCGGCTCAGATTCATTCCTCCTAAAAAGCAGAGGCCGCGATAATGATTTGACTGCGGCAATGAGAAAAACGTGCTAGTACTTTCGGGTTAAAACTGACTTCGAAGAATTCAAATTGACCGGGCGACAGAGACAGCTTTCTGCTTCAGTGGAAGAGCACTTCAGGAGCCAAGCCTGACAAAAAGAGAATGAGTCTGGACATAGTGCAACGAGAGGAAGAAAGGGCAACTGGAAACTCAACTACTTCTTTTACATGTTAAATGCAAAATGATTCCTCATCTTCCATTTCTATCAAACTACACATATTTCAACGAAGAACACAAACTGGGGAGTAAGAAGGAAAAGACAGTAAATACAAAAGCTTTGAGGGTAAACCATCAGAGGGAAAAATATAAAGAGAAACTATATTAACGTTCAGAGCAGCCCCAAATGGTATAGACTTACAGACTCATTTCCACTGTCAAGAATATTTCCTTATGAGAGGATTGTTAACCATGACAAAAAAACAAAAAATGAAAGTAAATTTGCTGTCCTAATTGGTCAACAGGAAGTCATTTTCTCCTTTTGGCTCAACCACTCCTTGAGGAAACTCTGCAGCAATCCAAAACTCTGATGGAGCTTCCAAAGGGGCTTTCCCTATGTATTACGCCTATCCACTATAGCATAGGCGAACAACGCCCATTAGCCAACCGATGACAATGGCTCTAAGGAGTTGGATTCACGGGAAAATGCTGCAGTCAACTTCTCCTTTGTCATCTGTTCAGACCCTTGCGATTTTATCAGAAATGTATGAAACACGGTATCATTGGCTGTCGAAAGCTTCGAGTCGAGAACAGTGACCTGCGCCTCTTGGAAAGCCTGGATAACTCTTGATGCAGGATGAGAATTCAAAGGACAGCTGACCCTCACGACGACCTCATCAGCAGCAGTGGCTTGGATATCAACATCTGGAGATTGGTTTGATTGCTCTGCGTTGGCATCAACCTCAACAACTGATGCATCTCTTGAAGTGCTTCCAAACCTCTCCCGATCTGCTTCCATGATTTTGAGCTTCGCTTGAAGCTCGTTTATATAAGCAATGGCATCTCCTAATAAGGAAGCTTTATCCATCTTGGATATATTAGGCACCACTGCACGAAGAGCGTAGAACCTCTGGTTCAGCTTCTCACGTCGCTGCCGTTCTGCCTCCACATGATTGAGAGGTTCTTCTCTTCCATTTGCAGGCTTCCTGCCTCGTTTTCTTGGTCTCTTCTCGTTCGCTGCACCACCTTGCTCTTCCTTGCATGAAGCTTCAACATCAGAATGCTCAGAGTCAGCCGTGAATGGTTGGGCTACCACAGAAGGCCTTGAAGTGGCACCCGTAAAGTCGATTTGCATTTGCACCTGCTTTTGTGTTTGGTAGCAGTTCAATCCGACATCATTCCTACCACCATTCATCCGCTCCTCTAGCTTATTGGCCGAGGTTTGAGAACCATAAAATTCTACAGGACTCACCTGTTTTACACCATGAGCATGAGCCCAACTCGTGTCATGAGTACCATTTCTAGGAGTCGAAAATGCGAGTTTACTTCCGTTATGGTAAGCTTCCCACGATGGCCTGGGGTCCATCTTTCTAACGGGGAGTTTCTCCCTAAAATGGCCATGACTGTTACTTGTGCTCAATTCCTTCCCAAATATCTTGGAGATTCCCTCTCCCTTACCTGCCAACGCCAAATTAGAGAAGGGGGCATTTTCGCCCTTCTTTTCGTTCGGCATGGGTAAGGCTGCTATTGGCTTAATTGGCGGCACAAATGAATTTGTAGAGAAAGACATTCTTATGGTCTGCAACAACTCTGAGCTTTCCGGTACAGATCTAACTGAACCCAACTCTACAACCCCAACGTCAGTCGGAACCAAAATTATTGTCTGAATCCCCGCAGACTTTGCAAGAAACGACCGAACGCAATAGTCAGAGGACGGCTTGAGTGCATCTGTCAGCCAGACGTGCTTCCCCGAAGCAAAACATTTGCCTGGACCCCCTTCTCCGGTGGGAAACAAGAAGTACATGGATGCCAGAAAGAACATCTCCATGTCCGTCACCCGGTCCAAACCAAGCGCGTAATTGTCATCCGACCAACCAAAGACGGTATGCAACTTGTCCAGCACCCGTTTCCTCATCCTCTGCTGGCCCTCGTCCTCAAGTCTCAAATTGAGAATTCGAGTTGCTTCAGATTCTTCTCCATCTTTCGGCTCTCTACAGGACCCATCCACCCAGCCCAACAGCCAATCCCCCGACTTAGACCTCGAAATTTGCCAGAAAAATGCATAGTTCCAGCTAAAGTTGGAAGCGTTGGGTTTGTCCACGAGATCCGAGAGCTTGTTTTGCAAATTCTCGTGACTCCCAATGGACATCAAGAGATTGTCATTCGAAACCGAGCTCGACACTAAGTAATCGAATGCCCGAGTTCCTAAGACCGCAGCTACCATAGCTTTCTCTTCGTCATTCCACGGCCCATCCCCAACACCTAGCTCTAGCTTCATCTCTATCCCACAAAAACCCACAACCCTCGCCACTAAATCTCTTCAAGCTTGAAAACACAGATCGAATCTCAGCTTGCGAAACCCCAAAAGCGACAGAAAACCCTTGCTTCCTATGGACAACTCCAAATTCCCACGCATTTGACAGCTAAAAGGGAATCGCCCCGGACCCTCCCTCACACTTGGCCATGGCTATAATTACAGATCTCGATTACCACTAGGAAGCATGGAAAAGAAGCAAGAAACCGGAAGCAAAAGCGAAGACGAAACCCAAGAATCTAAACGAGATACAAACCAGCGGAGCAGGGGAGTCAAATGGGATCATGAGACAATCGCCAAACGAAAAGGGGGGCAATCGGGCGGCGCGGAGTGTGGGACGGTCGGAGTGAAAAATCTTCACTTCCTCCTTTCCCGGTTAAAAGCGGGGAGGAACGCGCAGGCCAAAAGAAGCACAAGGAATTTTCCCGGAAAACAAACAGTTTCGGTTAAAATGGCCACGAGAAAATGAGGAAAGCAGGAGGCTTTAAGCTTTCTCTTTCTAGCAAAGCGTATGTATGTATTGATGGGGGAGAGAGAGAGAGAGAGAGAGAGATTTGTAGCTATGGAGCTAAGGAAGGAAACTAGGGGGGGGAGAGAACCCTGGTTAGGGTTAGAGCGTAACCGTGGTTAGTGGGGGGGGGGAGTAGGAGGAGGTGGGAAAACGTGATTGGAGGATTTGGGGTTGCTTTTAATAAAGCTTAAACGAGGTCAGTGTTGTTAGCAGTAAACGATGTCACGTTAAGCACGGTCTCTTTTCCTCTCTCTCTCTCTTTTATTTAATTTTCGGTATTTCTTTTCTTTTTTTCTTTTTTTTAAAAATGATTTTAATGTCATGTGTTGTTGTGTTTCACTGTTTCTGCATGTGGCCTTTTTATTCTCTCTCTCTTTCTTTCTTTCTTTGTGGTGGTGCACACAAACGCACATGAGATTGCGTGAACCTCATGCCCCCATTTACTTTCCGCACATGAATCACCTGTGACTGCACTTAAACCCTCTCCAGTCCCCTCTTTTTCCCCACCCTAACAATCTATACTTTCTCGTACGTGGTTTTTTTTTTTTATATATATATAATACTTGATATTATCGAGAACACGTAACAAAAATCCAATATATTCACCCGAGTTGATCTTAAGAAAAGAGCGCGAGCCCATCAGTTAATATATCATGTGGGACATATTAACCAATTCATATTATACCAATTCTCTTATGTAAGACTTTTTTTTAACACAACTCAGGCATGCATCTTAACAATAAATCAATTATGAATAATACTTTCAGAAGTTTTATGTTTTTGAAAGCAGATTGTGTTTATTTTCAGAATCTGCGTGTATTCATGTTACCCATTTAGGATGGTTTGCATAAACAAGAACTTACGTCAATATCGAAAATATCGGAAAAATAAAATCCATGAAACAACTTAAAGGTCCGAAATATTACTGAAAATAAGAATAAAGACGAGCCGAGAAAAATCTAATGGATTGGTCTCGTCTCTCGTTGTCCTTTGCCAGCGTTTCAAAAGTTGATACTTGATGCTAATAAAACTCTTTAATCAAGTACGGCTTTTTTTTTCTTAATATAGTATGGTTAAATGTCAGGTTGGCATCGGGACTGTTCGCGCATCACTCCCTCCATGATTAGGATGTTAGTGATGGACTGTGCGTCGTGTGCGTTGCGTGGGCGGGCGAAATGGATTCATGCAAATGCGCATTGAGTTTGACAAAATTTGATTCCTTTTCTCCGTTGAAAAGATCGCGATCCAACACTCCGAGCAGCACACATGATGCGGCATTCATACCTTAATTTCCTCGAAGGTAACCGCGACCGAGGGGGGTTAGGTACTATGAAGTACGAACCCTGAACAGGCTTCACCGGACGTGAAAAGACGAGACTACCCTTGAGTGGGTCCCGAGTCAAAGGTCAAAGTGTCAGATGATTGGTCCCATCGGGTAAAATCCCGGCCGTCGTTTCACGGGGCACGATGCTTCATGCTTTTTTGGGCATCATCCCCACCTCGGCGAAACAATAAAAGGAAGATGGGCCTCATGAGGCCGAGCAAATCCATGTCGAGTTTAAGGTGGCAATTAAGGATATCCTAATTCCCCCCATGTAAAGCCTGAGTCAGAAAAAAAAAATGCATATATTAAATCACATTCATTTAATGTTATCGGGCTTTCAAGACAATTTCGTTGTATGTTCGAACTTTTTCAGGTCTCCTATTTATCTCCTCTACTACGTGTATATCTGCACTTACTTACACGACAGTGCACCTTAGGTGTACAAAGGAGGAGGGTTAAAATATTTAAATAATAATGACATTAATTAGAAAATGATGACATTTATGGGAAGTCATGCATGTGGTGTTTTGAGTTGGTAATGCATTTACACGGCCGTGTGCGATAGCGTGAACGAAGTCAAACAGTCACGCAAATGCAACGGGAAGGACGCGACATGTACGACTCGTGAACTCCCCCCCGAGAGTGTCCGAAAGCGGCATCTCCCCACCCCGCTTCGCTTATTTCACTTGCTCCCGGGGGGCGAGGGGGGTTGGGGGCCCCACCTCGTCCTTTCACGCGTTTTTGGGGGCGACTCCCTCCCTCTCGTCGAGTCGGACGGTGTGTCGTTTTGTCCGTTTCTCTCGCGAGAAAATTGAAATTTCATCGGTACGTCAAAAGGAATTCCCACCAATTTAACGTCTCGTGACGCGATGGTTGTAATAGAATAGCCGTGGAATTGCCTTGTCGCGTGGGCCCCCCCTCCCCCTCCCGAGAGAACAGCGGAACACGTTTACCATCGCCATTACCCCCCCTCCCCCGACGCACGCTTACCACGTGGGACGTACGATTCGCGTCAGGACACGTGTCTCGATCTTATGGACCCCTCGGTCGGGTCGACCGAACCTCACGGAATGGGATAGGAAGGAGCGGAGGCTCGTGAAGGGCACATGGGTTTGACGTAAACCAGGGGCCAGCGTCGTGTACCCACACCACACTTGCGAAAAAGGTGAGAAGAACGTGCTGTGGCTGTGGCTCCCTGGTCACGTGAGCCGCGCGTGTTTCCCGACCCCTGCCCTTTTTTTTTTTTTTAGGGTTTCTCTCTTTTTCTTTCCATGTACTTGGCGAGGCGCACGTGATCGACGCACACATGGGAATATATTTTCTCGTAAAAGACTGAGTTTGAATTTGAAACCCGGTGGTGTCGAGGTGCTAACTTCACGAACCGCAGCCGATGGATGAAGTAAGCGCGTGAAAGACTAGCGCAATTATAAGATAAGGTTTAGACTAGGGCCGATCATAATAGACCAACCGAATTGAGAATCGCTTGGACCGGACCGAACCAGCAGGTTAGGTCTAGTTCCGGTCGGTCCAGACGGAATAATGTATATATTTTAAAATTTTTAAATATAAATCTAAACATAATATTTGTGCTTTTTGTTTTTTTAGTAGCAACAATGCAATATAATTAACGAGAGATAATCCGGTGAACATGTTAATGAAAAAAATTTAACGACGAATCACACAAAAAGAAAATGCGACCAGTCCAATTCCCGATCCTAGAGAAAATCAGACCTATTCGGACCATGCTCACCCTAGTTTAGATGGATCTATGTTTTGCGACCCAAGTTCTCACGCTTGCACCAGCATCTCTGTAGCGACAGCGTGTCGTGGGGAACGCGCGTATTGAAAGCGGGGTGATAGACACGTGATGATTTAAGTTGGTCAACGAAATGTTCTTCTCCCCATTAGATCTTTGAATAGATAAGTATCTATCGTCCGCGTCCGGCAACATTTGTGTCCCGTAGAAAAGTCAAAACCACGCTTAGCTTGTTCTTCTCTCACCAGAATCTTTTCACGCTCGCACGGGGATTTCGTTTCTCGTGAGTATCGAGAAAGAGAGAAGCAGCAGCAAGTCGCTTCTTCGTTTTGGTGCTCTGAGGTTTTTTTTCGTCGAGAGTTGTCGAACTTACCAAGTTGCTATAATGAGAACTCGAGCTTTTGAATGGACTGGCTCGGAATGATTACATGTCGGGAGGTTTGTTGGGGCTCAATTTGGGTAATTGCCAAATTCGCTGGAGCTTCGGACCGAAAATCCACCCGCGACGTCGAATCTGGGTTTAAGGCGTTTTCGATCCGTGTGTTCGGATTGGCCCTCGATAGTTAAGTTAACATTTGGGAAAGAGAGGGAAAGCTCATAGAAGGAGTAGTATTTTCAGGGCTTGCATTTTTCTGTCTAGATTGCTATTTATTTGGTAATTCCGTAATGGATTGTCGGGTGATACTTGGCGGGTGGATGAGATAGCTTCACATTGGCATTTGTACCGCCTTTAGAGACCATTTTGTGTCTAGCTTTTTAGATAGTGGTCGCACCGTTTTCTCTTTCAATAAGTCAATTCTAAAATGATGTCTTGTCTTATCAGCTGCACAGTTGAGGCATTGAAATCATGCTTTAATGACTCTTATCATCGGATCATGCCACTTAACCCTCCACATAAACTGAACATGTGTCGAGAATCAACTGACCAGTTAAAATCGCATTTATCAAGATTGATCGTACCAACACCGTTAATATGTACGTGAATTCACATTAAATGCATTACACTAAGCGTAAAACTATCTTCGCTTCATTCTACGATGAGAAACTTTTCGCGATTGACTTTGATTGGGCAAAGTTTATTTACTAGTGTCAGCAAATCTTGTAAAACTAAATCTAGTTAGATCCTCGAATTCTTTCGAGCATTCTTGTGAGAACCGATGGGGAACTTCTGGAAAAGATCAAATTAACGTTTCCGGGCAGCCTCATTAGGAGACTGTATTAGGCGACAAGAAGCTGACACGTTTTCCCCTAAATTACCCAGCTGATAATTACAAGGTACGACATTGGGAGCACGTTCGTGCTTGTAGTTCTTTCCCCTTCACGACGGCAACGTCTCGACACAAAGACAGCTTTCGTCTGGAGGCACGTAGATGGATCGCGCACGTGAAAGTAGGTATGTGTTTGGCGTCTTCAGTTTGAACTCTGGGGGTGGGTTCGACACGCATGGTTCCAAGCGTCTTCCTCGATGATCCAGTCCATCGAGAGTAAAACATCAACGAGGATGGATGCTTGACATTCCCGATATCAATTATCTTCCCTTCTCGTGATGATGCCGATGCTTGCTTTTCAGTCACATGAGTTGGGACGTGACTTTTTCGGGTTTGGTAATGCGTGCGTATGTCCGTGGAAGGAAAATCGAAAGTAATGGATATTTGATGCTATATAGAAAGAAAGGAAAAGAAGACACGCCGGCTCAAATTTGCATTTATTGGGATTTGGACTTTGGTATTTGTAATTATGGGAGATGAACTTAGTACGGTGAGTACGTGCCCTGGCAAGGTGAGTGGGACATGATAATGCCAGTCCATGGCCTTCGATAGAGCCATGCCATGGGTAAGCCCAATCCAGTCTCTGAAGACACACACCACCTTAATATTTAGGAACTCAAAGAAGAGTCCATCGAATGCTGGCCCAATTGCGAGGCTATTCGGACATCAAACCTCACAAGCAGAGCATTCAAGTTCTCTTTCGTACACCCACATAAAACATAACATCTTCAAAATCAATTTAAAGGGTGCTTTTCCCCCCTGAGATATGCTGACTGTGTATGGATATACACTGTGATGCATGTAGCACAGGCCAAGAGATTTTCATGCCTGAATGCGCCGTGACACGAGCGACAGACCAGGTTGTGAACCAAGCACAGTTCCCAAGCGCGAACCATGGCCCATGACTGACCCATCTCGGCCCAGCACATCCAAGAAGGCCGAGCATCTGGTTGGAGGCGTCCCTTGGCATTCCCAACCTTCTAGAAACGACCTAGGGGACTGTCCATGTAATGATTGGGTCCTATCTAGTATAATCCCAAAGGATAAGGGGAGATGAAGAGTCTCACTGGGGACAATTCACATGAGGACAAACCATGCCTGTCCAACTATATAGGACAGGGCACATAAGACAAAATCGAGTAGATGAAGAGGCCCTCTCTTGGCCTCCCTCATGTGTATTTATAGGGGTCGTGCCCCTCATTTTGTACCACCGAATGCTAAGTGAATCAAGCACATTTCTCTCCCACGAACCACTCTCTTGCTACTCTCTCTCCTTAAGATCCGACCGGGTCACGAATGAGCGCTCAATTGATCCTCGGGCAAGGCTTGGCCTAGGCACATCATCGGTTCGTAGCCAAGTCGCCGCACTTGTCTCGTTCCTCAAAACGACCGGCCCGTGACACATGGCACCAAGAAGTTGGATGCATTTGGGGACAGAATGATAGAATTAGATGCAGCCTTTTGAGGTTCAAACATTGAACACCATTCCAAAGGACGGAGCAATGTCTCCAGACTCCCATCCTCCATTCATTTGGCAATGGCTAATCGAGTCCGCGCATCGTAACCACGATCGTTTCGCGATTGAGTGCGGTAATCCACACATTCCAGCAGCTCAGCCAACTGAAGCCCATGGGTCTGGTCCAGGCCAATTGCGGACCCAAGATGAAATAGCAGATATATGATTATTGTGGAGAGATGGCGATATTGGGTACTGAAGATGGATTGTCGTCCAATCTTGTCCACACCCCATGCCAAAACAAATATCTTACACCGAAAGACTCTGTCGGGAACGTCGGGGTTTTACTCGAATCACGTGTCTAAGTCAACCCAACCCTTCTTGCTTCCTACTCGCACCATGTGACAACCACCACGTCTTTTGATCGACCCCATAACGAATTAGACAGCCCAATCACCATCGCCGTTCCCGTTGTGAGAAAGCGACCCAACTCCAATGCCTAATGCCTAAGAAGTACCCAAGAGACGCCCTCCCCACAGAACTCTGTGATCTGTCTCTCTTTTGTGTGGTGATCACGCATGGGATTGTGACCCTCATCCTTGATTTCAGTGGCTCTTGAGTATTGCCAACCAGAAATGCTTGCATGGCAAAAGAAAGGCCGTGATTCAAGCACGACCCACCAGCCCAAATTTCATGATCTAGACTCTTGACAGCGGATCCTTGGGTTAGAGTTCGCAAAGATCATGTGTTGAGATATCTCACATCATCACAGTGAAGAACATGATCCTAGAGTTGACATCTCTTTCTCACACAACCCTGATGAAAATCGCGTGGAAATATATCATGAATTGCGGCAAACTAAACTGCATCCAGAGCGTTCTTATTTCGCGACGGTAGGGACGATTGCTTCCTTTACTGACCAGATAGGCACCGAATTCTCCTTTAGGTGCTTCAACTGCAATCGGATTTGAACCGATGACTTACGCCTTACCATGACGTTACTCCACCACCGAAGAAAAAGGGCTCATTTGATTTAATTCCTAAATCAGTTCCTACTGTGCATATTGTTCAACAAATAATTCTTCTAAGAGAAAACGGAGGAGAGGAATGGAGAGGCGGGGAGCAAAGTTGGGGTTCGACGAGCTGTAGTGGGAGCCATTCTTCTGTCTATGATGCTCTGTATCCAAAAAGTTTTAAGCAGCGTTGGTGTCGAGGCGGCGGTCATCGAAGTGAAAATAGAGCGGGGAGGGGCAGCCCAGCGGTGGTTAATCATTCTCTTCGAGTCTTCAAGCACCTTTGGACTATGAGGTTTCTTAAGCGAAACTGGAAGGAAAGCTTCTGAACAGAAAGCAAAGGAAGGGTTCTCTTTCGGTTAAAAAGTAAAAAAGGTGGGTTGAAGAGCGAGGTTCCCTCGCGGGCGTTTGAATTTTTTCCTAAAGAGCTGTGTGCAGGTTTTTATTTAATAGGAAACAGTTTTGCCACGTGTCAGTTTGTAAGTACATCTGATTAAATAAGTGCGCGCCTCATCAGCCTATGACGTGGCGCTTTGATATTACTAAATATTTTCTTCCCGACTAATTGATAATAAATTTCAACACTCTTATCAAGCTGAAGCATCCGACTTACATAATAAAATGGTGCAACTTTCTTGCCAATTTTGTGACCAAAGCACTGTCCGCCTACCACTAGAGAAGGGCTGTTGATAGGGTTCGGGACAATGACAATTGTGTAAGCCGGGCCTCACACCACAAACATGCATGGACGTGGCTTCCACGTATGGAATGACAAGATGAAGACCCTCTCGCTGCATCCTCGCCCTCATTCAGTGCCGGGATGATCCTTACTCACTCATGCATGGAGTCACAAATTTCAACACTCCCCTTCTTGCACATGGAAGTAAATTACTTTATAAGTTTAGAAAATCTCAATCCTAATAGAAGAGCACATGTACATTAGACAATTGTAAGTTGCGTGAGTTAGCGAAACGTCACATACTTAATATTAATAGGCTGATGCATGTCCTGGGATGAGAGAAGCTTACTGTATATCCAGCAGACATATTTATTATTTGACCTTATCATTGTCTGTAATACCGCATGCAGTACAGGAAATTTGGGGCCCATCCGAGGGTATCTACGTAATTGCGCCTATATAATCGGCCAAAGCTTGTAGGATCCAAGAGTATTGTACACTATAAATGCGACGACACCGACTCCCTAATGGACCATCAGTTCCCACATCCATGGAGCAACCGCTACTCATTGAACACGCCTCGCCGGAGATTGTCTCCGGCAAAACAATCCGCCCTTCCGTAGGCGGCACCCGCCACCCCATTTACCATGGCGTCCGGAAGCGGCGATGGGGCATGTGGGTCTCTGAGATCCGGGAGCCCCGGAAGAAGTCGCGCATCTGGCTCGGCTCATTCCCAGCGCCCCAAATGGCAGCTAAGGCCTACGACGTCGCCGCGCACTGCTTGAAGGGACGGAAGGCTCAGCTCAACTTCCCCGACCAGGTCGACGACTTGCCCCTCCCCACCACCTGCAGCGCCCGGGACATCCAGGCGGCAGCGGCTGAGGCGGCACGCGCTGTGGCGGGGAAAAAGAAGGGCGGCGCCATCGACGGCGACGACTTCTGGGCAGAGATAGAGTTGCCAGAGCTCATGGAGGACGGAGAGCGCCACTGGGACACCTGTCCGTGGGCCTTCATCGCGGATGCAACGTGGAGGGACGGCGAGGATGAGGCGACGACGACGAGCTCTTCGTGGCATCGCGTATAATCACTGAGATTGCCTTGGAAATTACTTTCTCTGTAATGCTACGGAAGTTTTGCCAGATTGTTTATCTTTCATTATTCTTGTGTCGCTGCTTCATGCACGCATGCGTATTTGGTCAGTGAGCGCCGATCCAGTCTCCTTTGCTGGATTAACCATGTGAGTCACGAGCGAATGGCGGTTGATAGGGATGCAAACCGGCTGCTAGGTAGGTCGTAACTTTCGTGCTATGCTGTAGACCAAATGACTGGACGAGGCTATACCCTATCTCGCCTCTACATCAATCAATCCTCATCCAGCCTTTGCTGGTGAAAGGTCGGGCACTCGACTTCCTTTTTATGCAATATTTAACGCATTTATCAGCTTCTGATATTCAAGATCAAATCCGAAAATATCTCTTCCAACATATATATATTGCTCGAGTCCATATTAAAATCTGAAAAAGATGAGATGGCAATTGCGGGGGTCAAGAAAACAGAGCCTGTAAAAGCTCGACATCTAATAGACTCCACATTAAATTTCGGATTATGGATATCCGGCTCTTGAGCTTATTTGTGTCTAGAATCAAGCACGTACTATTCTTCTTCAGGATAATTATCAATTCGTCCTAAATCTATAATACGAATGCCATTTCGGTCATAAACTTTTCAATAAACTTTTCAATTGCGCCAGTGTAGTTTTAAATCTTTTTGCTGAATTCTTATGTAGTTCATTTGACCAATCGCTATCGGAGATTATTGATGTGGCATCCAATCATGGTCGGCCATCCTACGTGGACAACTTCGCTCGAAACGATGTCCTACCCCGTCGGCAATTTTATGTGGTGATTGACCGAAATGATGCGCAGAAGTCAATGACTACATTGGAAAGATTGAAAAGTTTATGACCAAATTAGCATCCATATGATAGATTTAGGATTGAACTGATAATTTTCCCATTCTTCTTCCTTCAAGTACAAGGGCAAGGAGGGGACGAGCAACGATAATAAGAACCCGAATGCACGGTTGTTTTCTTGCAACGTATACGCACGTAACTAGGATGATCATGTAAAATAAATTTGGCTAGCTATGTGGTACATGTCTCTAGATGTTTGACTGACGAGTAGAGTTTAGGATGGCAAAAACCATAGACTCAGATCGCGGAGTCAGGTGGAGCCCCAAACGAGCTACCTCCATAAAACATAACCATGCACGTGCGCTCAAGAAACAAACCCTAAGAAGAAGCCAGGGAAAAGAACATCGCGCAGGATTCCTTGTCCTTACTTCATCTGTTTTCCGGATCGGAATAGATCCTAAAGGCAGTGACTAGGGGCCGTTTGAAATCCATTTTTGCCAGAATCAATTCTTACAGAGAATGAGAAATTATATTTATTTAACACACCCTCATTCTACTTCTGCTTTTAATAAGTTTATCAAACGGCACTTAGGAATCGACGATCGACGGGGACCGGGGACCAACAGCGACGGCGGCGGCAGCAGCGGTGCCTGGCGACGGCGGCCTACAAGCGTGAGAAGGAAAATGAGAAATGAAAATAGAAAAGAATCACTTCTGACAAAAATTGATTCTAGCCTTAGAAAATCACTTCTTTACCAAACACAATTCTCATTCAAAAGTTAGAAAACTGTTTTAGAAGCTATTCTTTACCAAACGCATTTCTGCTCCAGAATTACTTTTGGAACAGAATTAAAAATTCTGACAGGTTATCATACGCACTCTAGGACCCCCAACGTTCCAATTTTTTCCTCTCCACAGATGATGTGATAAATATCAGCATATACACGGACAAGCTAACCCTAATTTTCTTCATTTACAACCACGTGTGGTATAGCATATTGGGCCTTCATTAAGTAAACCCGCGATGAGAAAGGAATCCGTCTTAATTGAGTTCAAGCGCCGACAGTGACACATGTACTGATTTACAAGTTCACAAACGAGTTCATTCCGTTAGTAGCTAGATGAGAGAACGGAAAACCAGTGGGAAGGTGGGCGTGGGCGTGGGCGTTCTTACGTATAGATGCAATTGGTTCCTACCAAATCTCACTCCTGGGGATGGGCAGGACCCCACGGAAGTTGCGTTATCATGAACATGTGTAAATTGCAAAAGAATCGAGTAAAAATATGATAAGCTAAGAAAATTTTGTAATGGGTCATTTAGGCAAGACATAATCGAGCAAATTAAGTTTAATGAATCTTATCAATAACATGCAAAAAAAGGTTAATAGAATTCATATCAATCTCATTAAAGAAAATACACCATGTGAACGTAAATTTTTATGATTGACTCTATTTATCACGTTATCTATGACATGAGTGTATTGAATGATTTTCTTCCATGCCATGTTAGACATCTCAGATGATGTAGCTGCCGAGAAAAAAAATTTGATTGTGGGGTTGCACCCTTTTGGTTTCAGACACTTGGCAACCCCTAGTGGTTTTAGACATTGGGCCATTGCCATAAATGTGTGTGTTTTGGGATAAATCCATAGAAAATGATTGATAGGAGCGTAGATGGCTTCAACTCACCTGTACTTCTCTTGTTTGACTTTAACAGAGACCCTGGAGTTCTATATGACCCAAAAATATAGGTAAACAAATATTGGCTATTTTCCTAGACTTATCAAATTCGGAAAAATTATCCAATTAGCCTTTAAACCTATTATACGGATGCCAATTTATTTGTAAGCTTTTCAATTTTATCAATTTAGTTCTAAACCTTTGGATGAAATACCAATGTGGTCCATTTTGCCACTTTTTGCCGAAAATCGCTAACGTAACAGAGTACCACGTAGGATAACTAGTGATGATTAGACCGTCACGTTATCGATTTTTTAGTGAGAATATATCAGAAGGAATACATTGTAATCTTTCGCAAAGGTTTATGACTAAATTGGCAAAATTGAGAAGTTTATAACCGAATTGGCAAAATTGTAATCTTTTCCAAGACTAGCATTTGGCCTGAAGCTCATTGGGAAAGCTTACCAAACACCCCAAATTTTCTATAAAGGACTTTGGAGGCCTAAAGCCCATTCGAAAAGCTGAACCAAACTCTGCTTAAGACTACTTGAGTAATTTTTATCATAAAATTCCTATTACGGATTTATTATTTTCGCAATTGAGATATATGCTTCTTTTCTAAGGGTCAAGTGGGATTAATTAGCCGACAAAGTAACATAATCATTCTCATCCTCTGGACTTCGTTTCATCAATGCCTAATCTTCCTCCGCCCGCAAATACGTCTGCCTGTTAACTACAATAAACAAAGAAAACGATGTTAATCTCGTTCGTTTGCGGCGTGAGAATGCAATTGCACTCCAAAGCAAGAGGACTAAGGGATGGTGCTTGACACGCAAGTGATGGGAAAAGGTAAGGTCCGATCCAAGGGATAGCTCCAATCAGAGTGCTCGATGGGCTTCAATGGGCCAGGTCTCGTTTCGGGCCTTCAAGTGCTCTTTTTTCCGTTGAAGCGTTGCTAATGGCCGGGAAAATTGTCAAAAAAGTCTTGAATCTATTGAATTATTGTCCATTCAGCCTTAAACATTTTAATTGTGCCAATTAAATCCTAAACCTTTCAAATTTTGTCAATTGAGTACATCCGGCCATTTTTGGCTGGAAATTGGTGACGTGGATGATACCCATCTTACGTGGTATGACCGTCACTGATGTAGACTTTTTAAAAATAATATTTTAATATTTTTTGTGATTTTATTTATTTATTTTTTCCTTTCTTTCTTTCTTTCTCTTTCTTTTTTTTTTCTTCTCTTCTTCCTCTTACCGGTCGTTGGCGATCGGCTAGAGGCGAGGGTTGGCAAGGTCAACCTTTGGCAAAGCTTGCCTTCGTTGGCCACTAGTGAGGGCGAACTTCGACCTGGTTTGGCGAGTTTGAGCCTCACCTAGCCATGGCAAGGCCAACCTCGCCCAGCGACGGGTGAGGCTCGATCTCGCCAGATTTGGCAATTTCAAGCCTCGCCTAAGGCTAACAAGGTTGCCCTCGCCTCTGGTCGATTGTCGGCCATCACCAAGACCCAACGACTAGCTAGATAAAGAAGGGAAGAAAAAAAGAAAGAAAAGAAAGGAAAAAAATTCAAAAATAAAAATAAAATACTATTGAAAAATGTCCACATCAGTGCCGGACGTCTCATGTAGGATAGCCGGCATCTGTGTAAGTGATTTCTGGCTAGAATTGGTTGGATGGACTCAATTAGCAAAACATGAAAATATTTACGACTCAATTGACAAAATTAAAATGTTTAGGACTAAATTAGCAAAAATGCAATTGGTTTAGGACTTTTTGCACAATTTTCTCACTAATGGTGGCCAATGATTTCTTTCTTGTCTTAAGTTTTCATGTGATCATTGGTGTTTGCTTTAGGAGTTCAGGGCATGTTTGTTTTAGAGAAAATTTTTCATCAAAGGAAAATGCTATATTAGATTTCCATTTTTTGGATTAGGGAATTCATTTTCCTAACTTTAAGTATAGATATTTTCTGAGAAAAAATTACACAAATGATCTCTGAACTTTTGGCCCAATGTGCAATGTAGTCCGTGAACTTTTAATTATTCAATATGGTCCATAGAATTTTGGTACATGTTGGACTATATGAAAATATTTAATGTTGTCCTCAAATTTGAATTAATGAAATAATAACATTGAATATTTCATATAATTCATGAATTACATTGAACATGTACCAAAAGTCGATGGAACATATTGAACAAATTAAAAGTTTAGGAACCATATTACACATTTAAGCTAAAGTTTAGGGACCACTTGAACAAATTAAAAGTTCAGGAATCACATTACATATACGGTCAAAGTTCAAATTATTATCCCTTTCTTTGACCGTAAATAATTTTCTGTTGATTAATCATTTTTAACAAACCATATACATGAAAGTCTAAAAAATTAATTTTCGAAAATCTCTTTCCCTCAAACAAACACATCTTCACTGATTTTGACTCTGGAACTCCTTTTACCCACTGAACAACAAAAAGGGAAAAAGCTGAATCTGTCGTTCCATTGCCACTGAGATTAATGTCTTCTTAGTGCTGTCCTACTTAAGTGGACAAGGCTTTGGTTGGCTAATGTTGTACCTGCTAAGATTAGAGTGTGACTATGAACATGTAATGATGTCGATCAGGACCCTGTCCTGATTAGTGCCATGTTTTTTTCTTTCTTTGAGGGGTTGCTTTATTTGGGAAATGATTACTAGTTCTTTAATCATGAAGGGATCCAAGAAGTCTTTGCATTGGATTTGTTACTTGGAGGTCTATCCAGATTTCACCGTCCGGATGGCTCGAGTAATTGCGAGGTTGCAGGTGAATTTTTTTTTGTTTTGCTTTCGATTTCTTTGCTTTATACTGAAGCTTCATTTTGAGGCGGTTTGTAATGACGGATGAGGATTTGGAGTTTAGCACCTTTGCTTAGGGGTGTCAGAATCAAACAAGAAAACCAAATCGAAACCAATCAAAATTTTGTGCATTTTCTATTTGGTTCGATTTTCGGTTCGGATAATGGAAAAAATAACTGTTCTTTTTTTTTTTTTTCCGGTTCGATTTATTTCAGTTCGATTCGGTTAATCGAGCCAAACCAAAATTCTTAACGAAAATTGAATGCTCTCTTCTTTCTCACAAAAACCGAATGCTTGTCTCTATGTGGATAGGGTGAGGAAGGAAAAATCGAAAATCGAATATCGAAAATCGAAAACCGAACATCAGTTTGGTTCGTATTCAATTCGATTAAGTCGCTCTTCTCCCTATCGGTTCAATTCAAGTTTCCTAAAAAATCGAATCGAATCGAACTAAACCAAACCAAACCAAACCAAATCCAAACCTGTACCTCTTCTCACATGGAAATACTTGCCTAGATAAGGATTAAATGAATCGTAGCCGTTGAATTTGTCGGATTTACGTGTGGGGCCAAAGTGGGACCCATAACAGCTACGGACAAGAAATTTCCGCTCACAATTGTATGCATGCGTATTTGGATGAAGGTGACGTGACATTGTGGGAGCTTGCCTTGGGGAGCTCTTGTACGTTTGGGTCAAACGATCAATGGTCCATGCAAAATGTCATAGTACTTGAGGTGGTTGGTTAAACGTTAAAGCGGTCATATATATTCTACGAGGTTACGAGTGCGATTCACATAGCTTTTGAACGATTTGTGTTGCACTATTTCATTGCTGCGTACTTTATGTGAAGTGACTTTTTGGCTGCTAGTATTTTAGTGGGCATGTGGTAAATGGCTAAGTAACCTCGGCTTTTTTAAATCTCGGGTGATGCTGAATAGTTATACCTCAAACTTAATACTTTGTAACAAGCGCCCATGAGATCCTTACTATAAATGCCAAAAGGAGGTTATTAGTGTCGGTCGCCCCTCTTCACCTTTTTATTGATGAAAAAAAAGTGATGATCCACTCTTTGTCAAGATCAATCAGTTTGGGTTAATTGACTCGGCTCTCTGTATTAAAATGAGTCGATGCTTCAAAAAGGCAGTATGTTAAACTTAAAGTGATTAGATTAAATCAACCATAATATCACCTATTGATGATGGGATGAATACACAATCTCACGAGGAAAAAGCAAGTTCTTTTTGCACTATGGTTAATTATATTGGTGTCGCTATCAGATTATTCTTACGGTGAGTATCTAATAATTGCCATAAAATTAAGTCTTTCTACATCATCTTGGACATTTTGTGGAGGGAAGTATTGTTAAAAAAGTCATAAATCTATTGTACTTTTGCCAATTCAGTCCTAAACCTTTTGCATTTGTACAAATTCAGTCATAACCCTTTTAAATTAGTCAATTAAGTCCTAAAATTTTTGTATTTATGCCAATTTAGTCTTAAGCCGCCGGCCGGCGCTAACGTGGTGTGCCGGCCAACCAAAATAATATTTTTTATAAATATTTTTTTTTAATTGATATTTTTTCTTCTTTTTTTTTCTTCTTCCTTGGCTTGGTTGTTGCAGGTTGCTATTTTGGCTAGCAAGCTCGCTGGTGAGGGTCGTTGGAGCTCACTGGCCACTGGGTGAGGGTCGCGAAGCCCTTGCCCAACGTCGCCCAGATTTGGGCGACGCCATGGGGCCACAAGCGAGGCTACCTTGTCCATTTCTAGGCGAGGCCAGCCTTGCCATGGCCTTGATCCAGGCGAGCAGCATCGATGTCCTCCCCCACAACAACGCCATCTACCAAGCCCACCTTTGTTCCTCGACTGACCTCTGTGAATCAATCCCTAAAAACCTTCGAGCTCTCATCGTTCCTTTGTCAGC
>BCNH02000003.1:3939580-3997161 GCA_001662345.2 Metrosideros polymorpha var. glaberrima | reverse complement strand
GCATCGATGGCATCGATGTCCTCCCCCACAACAACGCCATCTACCAAGCCCACCTCTGTTCCTCGACTGACCTCTGTGAATCAATCCCTAAAAACCTTCGAGCTCTCATCGTTCCTTTGTCAGCTTCTGGTTCCGACTCACCCAGATCGAGCAAGCCCGACACTGGCGAGGGCGGCCCTCGCTCGCCACCTCCGTGGCGTCGCCCAAATCTAGGTGATGCTAGGTGAGGGCCGCGACCCTCGTCGTTGGTCGGCGAGGGCTTCGTGCCCCTCACCCAACGGCCGGCGAGCTCTAGTGACCCTCGCCGGCCAAACTAGCAACCTGCACAACCCTAGCCAAGGAAGAAGAGGAAGGAAGAAAAGAAAAAAAGAAAAAGAAAAAAATTTAATTAAAAAAATATATTATTTTGGCCGGTCGACACGTCACGTTAGCGTCGGTCGGTGGCTTACATTGAATTGACACAAATATAAAAGATTTATGATTCAATTGGTAAATTTAAAAGGTTTATGACTAGATTGACACAAATACAAAAAATTTAAAATTGAATCGATAAAATTAAAAGATTTAGAGCTGAATTAAGTGTAATAGATTTAGGATATTTTAAATAATTTTCCCTTTTGTGGAGTGGTAGGTGACTGAGCTGCCTTTCCCAATGGTTTTGGTCATGAGCTGACTTTTGTCGGCAAAAGGACTAAATTTATACTTAAATGACTCAAGGAAATGGAATCTTGAAAATCACTTTTTATACGTGGTCCCAGCACATCCCTCAGAATATCTACCCATATATAGATGAGATCTTTGATCATACGTGCAATTATGACAATTGGATTACGTTATCTGTTGTGAAAGATAAACTTTCGGCCCAAAAGTACGGTTAAAATCAAACAATCCAAGCGAGAAATAAATGCAGAAATAAACTTGGCACAAAAGATTTATGGGGTTTGGCCCGACGTGTCTACTTTGCGGGGAGAGATCGATGAAGCACTATAATCAAGACAAAAAAGTTGCGATTGATCGGATCAAACTCATTCACAAATATTTCCTTATCCTAAATAACACCTACATTATGGAGTCAATCACAAGAAATGAGTTTTTTTTTTCCTCTCTCAACTCTTTTTGGATATAGTTTTGAAAAGTTCTCTAGGGTCATCACAAATTTTCAAAATAGGTTTTAAAACATGTACGGATTAAGTTCGCATAAGGGGCAGCTATCCGGCTAAAATAGGTTTGAACACTCGGCCACAACCTTGAGAAGCGCTATCGTTCTAGATGATGGCCGGCGACCCAGCCACCCCTTGGCCAGATACCAGCCTAGTTGCTTGATTTTCCCAAGCAGCTTGGCCGGCCGTCTTCTCGCGCTTTCCAACCGTCCATCTCTGTCTCCATCTCCAATCCTCCGCAAACAATCCGAAGATCCTGATAATCACAAACTTATACTGAATTCAAATCAAATGGGAAAATCCGAGTCACAATCTACAACCCCCACTGATTGTGGATATCTGATAAGAGCTTAGAACCGAAATACCCTTTTGCTTTCGTCATTTCTTCCAGTTTTGTACTTAAAAACTTGGGTCGATTCTCTCTTAATTATCGCTCAACAAAGGAAAAAGGAAAAGAAAAAGAAGAAAAAAATAAACAAAGCACATGGTAGAAACTGAACTTCAGATGTTTATGGGTCAGCTTTTGTTGACTTTTGATGTCAAAAGACAGGCAGGATTGGAAAAGTCATAAACCAAATAGTGAGACCCACCTAGCTAGAAAGACTTGCACTGTTTGGCTAAATGCCTCTTTGTTTTTTAATCAATAGTGAGACCTACCAAGCTTCTGTTGCACTTCATCGGTAGGCTTCTATTCTTCTAACTTAAAGTAGGAACTTGAGAAAGAAAGTGAAAGCAGACCTCGAGCCGAGTATATAGACTACAGATATGGTGAAGGTGATCTGAACGACTATTTGATTCCGAGTGTCCTCAATAGATCGTTTAAATCGACCCATCTCATTAGATTTAACGTCAGACCCGTTGAATGTAACGGTTCAAATGAACACGAGGGACAGCACACCAAGTTTATTTCTGTGACCCTTTCAAGCTACCTCTCATACATGCATGGTTGTATTTTCCATTCATTGACTCAGGTTTAGTTGCTTGGGAAAGTGGAAGAAGGGAGAACAGATAGGGTTGGTGGCATGGGGTTGGGAGGATTTGACTTGTTGGGAAGGGCATTGGGTTCCGTCAGACTCGTGCAAAAGTCCAAGGGCACAGTGAAAATGAGAATTCATTCTGCATCAGACCTTGGAATCCAATGCCGTGCCATCATCCCCACCGGGAAAAATCGAAAGAGCTCTAGAAAAAGCATCTGGGATTGATGAGGGGGCACGAGAATATCTGTACTTCCTGCCACAGATCTGCGAACCAGCGTTTGGACGTTCGTCAGCACTAATTTCCCACATGTTTTCGTATCCCATATGATCTCATTTTATGCCATGGCCATTATCATTGCATTCTATTTTAGTAACTTATGTTATCCAAACCTTTTGGCATAGGATTGTGTTTTGCGAAAAATGAAAGATTTGAAAAATATTTTTCTACTTGAAATAATTAGCTAATGAAAAATATTTTCATTATCGGCAATAATTTCTGTGTAAACATTTTCACAGACGATGCAAATATTTTTCTTACATTTATTTTTGTGAACAATATAAGTGATCATTTTTAGGAGAATATTTTTCAAATCATTCATTTTTTGCGAAATATACAGAGCCTTAAACTGAATATATTTTGCAATAGGCATGGAACTCTAATAATTGGAAAAATCGTCAAAAAAGTTATAAACCTATTGCACTTTTACCAATTCAGTCATGAATCTTTTAACTTTGCCAATTGAGTCATAAACCTTTTGCATTTGTGCCAATTTAGTCATTTTGGCCGGCTGGCGTTAACGCGGACAATTTAAACATTTTTTTGAATTTTTTGAATTTTTGAATTTTTTATCTGTTTTTTCTCTTTCGCCAAAGCTCGCCGGCCACGGTGGATAGAAAACCCAAAAAGAAAGAGACCCGAAAGAAAGAAAATTCAAAAAATATTAAAATTGTCCACGTCAGTGCCAGCCGGCTAAAAGGGCTGAATTGGCACAAATGCAAAAGGTTTATGACTCAATTGGCAAAGTTAAAATGTTTAGGATTGAATTGGCAAAAGTGTAATAGATTTATGACTTTTTTTTTTTTACAATTCTCCCCTTATAATTGACAATCATGGAACTACTAAAATTAGTCTCCTTTTTCCATCAATTTTTATTTAAAGTAATAGGAACTTCACTAGTTTCGTATGGTGCCTCTTTTAAATAAAAAAAAAACAAAATTTATACGTGACTAGCAATTTATCCCCACGCACAATGAAGTTCCTATAAAAGAATAAATCTATGTTCCTTACAGGTTGTTTTTTACGTGTTTAGGTGACTTTTCCGTGAGTTAAAATAACTATGCATATGTATGTAGCTAGTAACTTCTCCATCAACTGTGTGTCATGTGTGGATAACACTAAATGACAAAAAGAAGTAAAGTAATTGATAAATCTCGATCGTTCAATGACAAGAATGTGCACCACATTATTGTACCTTAGAAAGTTCCTAAAGATATCATATGGGGTGTATCGCTTAATTACATGGTTGTAACGTGCATTATATGCATGTAAACTCCCTCCATCAAATGACTTGTGCTTTTAGGTTGATCATGACATCCTATAAGAGAACATGTCAAGAGTTCCAATCCTATCACTTTCCTTCCAAACTCATTGGTCGTGAAGCAGAGTCATACTTGTGTAAGGAGTTGCCTTACATGCGAGGGAGATTGTTAATTACAATCCCACATTACTTTGTCCAAGGGACTTTAGAGCCCCAAAGCCCATTTGCAATGTTGAACTAAACGGGGCCCAAAAGCCTTTAGCTCAAGACAGGTTTGTAGGTCCTTTGAAATACTGCATTTCTGGAATGTAAATACAATTTTTTGTCTTCCAATTTTGCCCTCGCTCAACTATCATAATTCCGAAAATATCCCCACATAACGCGACATCACCGGCGAGGTTTTAGGCCACTAGCAGGCGGCCTATAAACATCTAGTGAGGTTGTATGTGGCTGCCGGTGAACCAGATTTGGTGCCGGTAGCCTTGCTTGAGGTTGCCCGACCACAAGCGAGGCGGCCTAAGGTTGCGTGACCTAGGCCGTGTCACTTGGGTTTGCATGATCTAGGCGACAGTCCCCTAGGTTGCATGACCCAGGCTGCATTACCTCGGTTCGTGCAACCCAGGTGATGATCACAAGTATATTTTCTATTTTTTTAAAAAAAAATTATATACCTAAAGTCCTTTATAAGTCTAGTTTTCTCCAACAACATTTAAACCAAACTTGATTCTCAAGATTCTTTTTAATTACACTTTACCAAACACTATTTACATTTTGAAAAAACCCTTGAAAAAAAAATTATATACCTAAAGTCCTTTATAAGTCTAGTTTTCTCCAACAACATTTAAACCAAACTTGATTCTCAAGATTCTTTTTAATTACACTTTACCAAACACTATTTACATTTTGAAAAAACCCTTGAACTTGCGGTCATTTGCATTTCCTAAAAAACTATCTCCAAAAGTCCTATCAAAACCAGCTATAGAGGTGACTTAATAGATACAAAGTGCTTATGGACAATGACGTAAATATGCAATCGATTACCCTCCCTTGGTTATTGATAATTAAAAGACTTTGCAGGGAGTAGGCATTTGTGTTAACATCAATTGCCTAAACTTGTACCAGCAAAATTTGTATATAAAGTTCTCTCTCTTGGTGGTGCAGTCAGTTCAGTCCCACAGTAACTCATTATTGGTTGGTTCTGCTCCTGTTTTTGTCCTTAGTCCTCTCATATCACTGTGATTGTTAATGTGCTACAACTCACTGCAAAGATCGAGACAATAAAGTACCATTTCCTTATGTCCAAAAATAAAAAATAAAAAAGTACCCTTTCCTTTCCTTCTCCCCGGCACCTTCCCCGCTTTTTCCTCCATGTCTCTCTGTCTCTCATCTCCTAGCTATGTATATACAGAACACAAACCTGCCCTTCCAAGAATATAACACCCAGAGAGAGAGAGAGAGAGAGAGAGCAAATGGGATCCAAGGTAGTGGAACCAGGAGAGAGTATAAACACAGCACCAAGAGAGCTGCTGCTAGTTTCAGTGGCGCCAAAGATGGTGGAATCACCGGACCGATCAGGGATGAGAACACCGCCGTTCCATACAACAGCGGCCGTGCCGTTCCGGTGGGAGGAAGAGCCGGGCAAGCCGAGGCCCTGCACTGCACTGGCCATAGTTCCGAGCCCTGGGCCTGGTGAGCCGTACTCGGTCACCAGGAAGTGCTTGGAACTGCCTCCTAGGCTGCTGAGCGAGGCCATAATAGCCAAGATGCCAGCTTCTGCCGGTGGGGTGCAGACATCATCGTTCAGGATGGGAGGGGAGTGTTATGGATCGTTCCGGAGCTACGTGGTCGCGGAAAGAGTGGGCGATGGCGATGGCGATGATGTGGAGGGCATTGATGTGGGTGCAACAAGAGAGGGTGTCGTAGTGAGGAGGAGCAAGCCAAGTGGGTGGTGGTGGTGGTTTGGTGGGTCTTCTTGGAGGAGAAGGAAGAAGAGGGAGATGGGCGGGGGCGGGGGCGGGGGCGGGAGTAGTCATGTGTTCCCTTCATTTTCATGTTATTACGTGGTGGACAGAGAGAGCAATGAGTGGAGGAGTGAATGCAGCAAGAGCACCAACATGAGGAGGACAGGGAGCTTCCCACTCCTCTCGTACTCTTCACACTCTCATTTCAGCTGGGTGAGCAATGACCATCTTCTTCTATTATTCCAATCTTCCTTTAGCAGATGCAAAAGATCATTCTTTATTCCAACAAGAGTCTATATACATGACAGGCAACTCTGCACGGGGGATTGAAGGAGGTGATACCTTGGAGGAGGAATAGGAAAGCCGAGAAGATGCGATCGTGAATCGTCAGATGTCGCTTGACATTTTGCTATTGCCACGTCTCCATCATCTCTCTGTCATCCCGATACCAGCCAACGCCGTGTTTCGTCGATTATCAGTTTTCTGCACTGTTGACAAGGACGGAGCCAACACGGTCAAATAAGAGTCCCCCCCTGCTGCTATCTTTCGACTCTAAATGCCACACAAAATTTAATGCAAGGTCCTGTGGCCTCTCTTGGCCGCTTTAGCTGCAAGTGTGTTAGTCGCGGCCAAGCAGAAGCAGCGCCTCTTGGTCGCGGCATTGTTATCTTGTCTGATTATACAGCATGTTTAGAGGATCACTGAGACTGAAATTACAAGTTTTAAGATGCGTGCAGTACTAGTTCATGGATGTGCCTTTGGCTAACCATATCGTTTCCAAGTCTATCTATGCATTTCACATGTGCATTTTTCATTACTTCTCACGTTGTCTAAGGTGGATAAATCCACACGATGTTGCCTAAGCTAATGGACTACGACCCTACCACCGACATTTTAGTAATCGTGATTCACGAGATCCAGAAAATCCCCTTTGCTAAAAGTGAGTGAGTGGAAGAGCAACTTCATCACGAAATCTGATGTACTCCAGCTCCACCGACAATGAAAAGCAAAGCAAGCATTCTCCAACGACAGTTTATCCTCTTCCGCAAATTGCATGAAGTTCACGACTACGAAGAAATCTGCAGTGGGCGGTTAACTAATTATCCTAATTCGTCTCCACATGCACATAGTAACTTCAGATGAACCGTATCATCAGTACAAATCCGGCTCCAATTGAAGAAAATTAATGACGAGCCTTCAACAAAACGAAGAACCAAAACACTTATTTGGCTGCCGATGAAGATACAGCAGAGAGAGGGCACTTTATGATGGTCAACCTTATGCTTGCTTTTTACCAGTCATCCCGGCAACCACCTGTAAATACATAAGAGGTCATTAGCATTAACAGAGCAGCCCATCAGCATATCCAAGATGTCAACATAGGCAACAAAATGACACTAGTGGAAAGAGAGAAACAGAACAAGGTGGTTGATAACGC
Organism: Metrosideros polymorpha var. glaberrima; assembly: GCA_001662345.2. NCBI lineage: Eukaryota > Viridiplantae > Streptophyta > Magnoliopsida > Myrtales > Myrtaceae > Metrosideros > Metrosideros polymorpha. The sequence continues at coordinate 3,990,087 of BCNH02000003.1, read as the reverse complement.
AGAAACCTCAAGAGAAATCCATTTCCAACATTTGGAGAGAACTCTCTTCTCAGGTTAAACTTTCAAATGTGGCAAGAGGAGTTTCGAATAATAATCCAGCTCTTCAAATGTGTAGACCACTGGTTACTCTTTATGTGAGTTCAAATAATCCCCCATTCATCTTTTTATTTTCCTCCCCTTCAGTAACCACAATAGCCATATTGAAGATGCAACAGAAGGGGCTAACAATAACGATGGATAAAGTTTGCAAATCGAGACTAAGAAGCATAGTTTACATTGGCACTTGCAGCTTTTGCGACAATTGATGCAAGAGCACCAGGCGGCAATGGGAGGTAAATTTACGGTCTCAGCATCCTCAAAGACAGCCATTAACAGCAACAAAACCGCACATATATGCTGATATAAAATTACATAACCACCGACATTATACTTGATACTCACAAGAAAACTATTAGAACTACCAGAGAAAGTTATGTAGAGAGCACACGACATATATAATACTAATAAATCAGCAAAACATCTACCAAACTGCTAAAGGATAATCTGAAAGACTAGCACAAATATTACTTACATCACTTATAGGAGGTTGGGGCACTTGCTTGGAAGTTTCCATAGAATCCAATATGGGCCTCACCACAGCAGGAAGGAAGAGGCCTGAAGTACTTAAAATTAATTTGCCAGATGAAGAAGACGGAATTGCTGATATTCTTTTGAGCGCAAAAAGACAATTTTCCATGCGACAAATCTTATGAATACGGGAATGTGTCGAATCAACGACCCAATAGTCTGCTTTATAAAACTGAAATCCACATTTAAACTAGTACATAGCCTCTGGCACTGAAAACGAACAATATATGGATAATGCCACAGTTATGATGGAGAAGCACAACATATTACAACCCCGTCAGCTCATGTCAAAGAAAATCTCTTTTAGCATTTTCCTATCCGGCACAAAGTTGTTCTTTCCTTAGCACCAGAAGTTGCAGAATGCACAATTCAATGCAACTAAACCTAGTCTTCAACGACACGGTGGCTTGACCATACCGACAAGTTTACTCCAATATCAAGTGTCTCCAAGCGCAAATTTCACGCACAAATGGCTAAATACTAGAATGGAGAAAGATAGTTTGAAAATCACACCGTGACTCAAGACTTGAGGCTTCTCAACTTCAGTTCAGAAGTAACTAGAAAAGCACCTCCAATTCTTCATGAAAGAAGTAATTAAATCACTCATACTGCATGACAGGGATCAACAATTTTACTCTTCCGCTAACCAGGCAATAACTCCTTTATTTCATTCCTCATAAATCCTGATTGTACTCTAGTAAAATTATGAAACACTCCATAAGTTGAGACCAGTACTCTCAACCACCTCCGCCTTATAACAAAGCCTAGCATCGTTAGCATCTTTAGCGTGCTTACTATCTACAAGTTCCCTTCCACTTCATCCATTTTTCTAAGCAAGTTGGGTGCCGTGAAGCATGTCAACCCCGACATTATGCTGATGCACAACACAAACCACTAAGAATCACCGCCGTCGAGACGAACGAAAGTATCGCATCGTTCATGACACATGAAAAAGGATTTTCCTTCAAAACACTAAGTTTCATCTTTAGCACATTGCAAGAAAAAAAGGACCGTCTACTTAAGCCTCCCGAATTCAGATAATGACGATGCAAGGACCTAAATCGGCATAGACGATAATTAACTCGGGCACCTACTGAGATGCCGTAAGCTCTCAGAAAGCTGATTGAACCACGAGAAGCACACCTATGATGATTCCAGGATGCAGATTGAAGGTAACAAGGGAAATGGCACGAAATCCATGCGGACAAAGCGTGCGCCACTTTCAGCTCAGCTCAGCTCAACCATACATTTGCATCCGGAGAAATCTAGTACGAAATCCGAATCGTCCCTAAGGTTAATCGCGAAATTCGACGGCGCCTAATCAGATTAGCGAGCCCCCGGACACAAGACCACAAACATCGGGGCAAGAGAAAGAAGCGGCGAGGTCGGAGAAAAGCGAAGGGACTACCGACGCCGGCGATGAGGCAGGAAGCGGCAACGACGGGCTCCTGCACCACGAACATCTTCAGCTTTTCCATCACCGCCATCTCCCACAACTCGTCTGCTCTGACCACGGATCGGAATCGGATCGGCTCTTAGTTATAATCACGCTCCCTGTTGGGCTCCGCTTCCTTAAGAACTTGCGGGGTCCATATCGACCGGGTCCGGATCCGGGTCGAGCATTATTTTTCCTTTTCCTTTCTTCCAATTTTTTTTCTTTCCATTTTTGGGCAGAAATGCTTGAATATTATAGAGTCCAAAGGAGGAATTACAAGACTAAACTAAAATTGGTAATAGATTAAAATGGAGAGGCAATGGTACTTTACACAACGGTAGATTGCTCGACTTTTAAGTGCGGCTGGCATCTTTTACACATATATATGAAGTAATGGATTCATTCATACATTTGGTGGAATTTGTGAGACCATCATAACTAATTCTATCGTGGTATTTATATACACGTGTTTATATCGGATGAATGAAGCCTTCTTAAATTCCGTTTGTTTCGCGAAAAATGGATGATTTAGAAAATATTTTCCTAAAATAATCATTCATATTGCTTGAAATAATTAATCGACATAAATATTTGTCAATAATGAAATTTTTTTTTCATTCACTAATTATTTCAAGCGATACGAGTGATCGTTTTTAAAAAAATATTTTTCAAATTATTCATTTTTTGCGAAACAAGCGGAGCTTTAATTTTGGGTCAATAGGCATGTTTCCCTGCAAGAATCAAGCCGTTTTTCTCATTGTTTTTACAACATATGTAAGAGGACTAGGAGTGGGTAATCAAGCAATAGTAGTTCAATCATAGTATGCCTGGTCTGATATGTAGATATAGCACTTCAACAAAGGTTGAGGCAGCTTGAAGAGAACAATCCTCTAGCCTTGTACAACCTACATATCTAGCCAGCTTGAAGAGATCTCCTCTCAAATGCCTTCAGCAAGTGTCTTAAGTAACACTAGCCCTCGAAACGGTTCTGGCCGCAGCCACTAATCTTCGGAGAACTAGGACTTGCTCTTTGGATCAAGAATACACCAGCATACTGATCAGTTCATGCATCAATTGTAAAGAGAGAATCTCGAGTGCACCCCGATTTGCTAGTTAACAGCGGCTTTAATTGATCACAATGTTCGAAACAATAGTATGACGACAATCTCCAAATGAACTATGTGCTGATACAAAGATCTCCACCTGACATGAAGCACTTCTTATATACAAATATACACCTCAGTATGCAAATTATCTTCGGACTAGGCATTATATGCAAGGCTCCAAAGACCTTAAGAAGGTACAACAACGTTAGAAATAGATACACACCAACGCCACTCTCATGCGTGGCAATCCACACGGGAAGTGTAAGATACAGCAGCAGGCTAGAATAGAGGTATCATCCACCCTACCGTCCACCCAAGAAGCAATCCAGCCCCAACAAGGCCCAACCCCAAGGCAAAGACCACAGCATACTTGGTGACGTCATGCTTTTGGCGCTTACGTTTTCCCTGTCTCACTTTGGAAGCCTTATCACTCTTCCGCATTTTTCTACCTTTGCTAGGTACCAGAGGAAGGAACACCGGGAAAATGGGCCCGTCAGTGTTCTTCATCTGCAAGAGGGTTGTTTCTAGCTGAAGCAATTGGAACCACTGCTTGTAGGCAAAAAGCTGAGAGGCTTGTCTAAAGAAGAGCTTTACAATGTGCTCCTTCTCTGCACGTGCTTGTTCTGCTGCCTTCTCTGCTTCCCTTGCACGTGTTTGAGAATGGCACAGTGCTTCCAGGAGCTGAGACTTAGCAAGATCGCAGTCGGTAGCTTCCCATGTTTCATTTTTACCCTTGCGAGCTGTGTCATAAATGTTTTCGCTGCAAATTTGCAAAATAAAATGGAACTGAACACTTCTGCAATCAATACATCTATCTTCGTAAAACAACAATTGAGTTCCATAGCAAGGCAATAATAGTCCTGCCGCGACCAATGGTTTCACAAAAACAAACTTGTGAGTAAGCCTTATAGCTATATCTAATGCGACGAAAGTTTCAATATAGTAAAATGAGTCATTCCTTATTGTTGTCTGGCATTATATTGTTCTCGGACAAAGTATATTTACTTGATAATGGACAATTCAAGTACCTGGATGATTTGTCAGAGCCATGAGGGAAATGACCATCTTCATCTGGAGTCCACTGCCTTCTGAACATTTGGTCATATTCAGGACAGCTTCTTGCCTGGATGTTTTCACCCAAAGTACCAAGCGGATCAACCTTCCAATCTGAGGATGTCTCAAATACTTCATTGTAGTCGAAGCATTCAATAGACGAATAAGGGTGTTTCCTGGCATGTATATTTTGAGGTGGGGGAAGGTCACAATTCTCGACATGGTCAAGTGACTTCTTAGCAACAAAGGAGGCTAATTCATTCTTATCTGATGTGCGCCACCATGGTTCTGGCTTCCCATTTCCGATCCATGCAGAATCCAAATCGAAACTGAGCTCATTAGCCTGCTTGGAAGCTGACATCCCAGCATGATTTATTTCCACAAGCTCAAAGCTTTCCATCATATCCATGTTCTCAACTTCTTTTGCATCCTTACTACACAGGCCCATTATCACTGGGTTTGAACCTTCAGCATCGCGGACATTCCCAAATTTGTCATTCTTTTCATTCTCAACATGCATATAAGCTCCATCTTTCTGCATCTCACCGCATTTAGATTTTAAATCTTCCGTGCTAGCATTCAGGAGATCGACCTCAGCATCCAATGCATTTAACCCTTCGCATGCCAGACCCTTTGGGAACCTATAGCTAGGTTGTTGCTGAAGCCACCACCTTGCCTCTGGAGGCAAATTGGTAAATGAAGGTTTCCTGTTAAAAGGCATGAAACCTAAGCCAAAATGATCTCCCTCCTCAGTAGAACCAGGAGGTCCTGCATCCACTTGTTTGGATGTTGAAGATGATGATTGGCAGCATGCTAGCTTAGGAGCTCTTTTGGCATCTTCTTGTACAAAGCAACGGTTAGCTGTTCTCTGCCATACAGCCCTTGCCTCTGCAGCTGCCATACTCTCTCAATTTATTCCACATTCCATTGAACAAATGAAAAGTTCGCTGAAGCTAGCAAAAACAGCATAAAAGGAGCAAAGATCAGAATGAGAAATATCATGTAGTAAATAGGTCAATTAGCTGGTTTGGAAGATTCTCTCTAGTCAACAACAAATGATTGGCAGGAACAAATAACCCAAAGCTTCTTGGGTTTCGTGGAGTATTAAGATAAGTACCACGGGGGCTATCGAGACCAAATCGTACTATGCAGTGGAATCAAATTCCCATCCTTGAGAAAGAGGAGAAAAGAACAGGCGAAAAAGAAACAAGAATATAAGTTCCTTTCCCTTTTTGTTATGGCATTTCTCTTCTCAGGGACGACAGGCTACATTATCAAGTTCAAGGCACTCTGCTACCAAGACTATATCAGCTTATATGCATGTCTAACGGTTATATCCTTCTAGCAGTATGGCAATTGGCTAGAAATTAGAAATGAAGGGAATAACACATCCAGAATTAAGCATATGGACATTTCATATTTCCTCTTTTCATTACAAAAGCATCGAACAAGTTCATACATATCACATGAATATAAAAGGTGTACCAACTCTGTAAAATCCAAAATATAAGAGACAATATAAGACTTGCTTACAAATACATAAAGCACCAGTTGACTGACGCCTGAAGTTGTGAATAAGCATGACAATAAAGAGAATAGCAAATCAGTGACTCTAAAGCTCACATGATGATCAGTATTTAGAACAGACACGTCTCAGGTCTTCCAATGGAACACATCACAAACTTAAAAATAAACTCAAGATTATAAAAGGGAACAACAAGTGCAGCAGATCATCAAAGGCACTGAGGATTCCATAATCACATTAAGAAAAAAAGAAAATGCAAATGCAAAGCTGCTCCCTAAGGAAAAGCACCATCATGATATATGTATGAACATGAGCGAGCGTAACTCAAGCAATATGTGTCCTTAAAGCATGTAGTTTTTGGGAGACGGCAAGGCAAACTTGGATAGGAAGAACTGAAAATTCATGGTTAAACCAGCCGTAAGGTTTAATAACTGCTGGAAAGCATGTTACTCAATAGATCATAAATGTTAGAGAGTGTTGAAAGAAGATGATTGGGATTGAAATAGGGGAACATCACGAAGCTGAAGTAACCAGACAGTTATTGATCCAAACCAAAATTTTAGATTATGGCAAGTTTAACCCTCAAATTGATCAGACAAACGCATGTGAAGACACCGCCCTATCAGTTCATGTCAAAACCAAATCCAAAATATGCTACGGCCGACCAAAAGAGTAGACACAGTATCACGCATCTGAGATGCTCATCTAAAGTCAAGATACGCGTCCCAACCTTAAGAGAAAAAGGAAAGCGACATCCATCGGATAAGGTAAGAGCAAGATGCATATGTACAAGAACACAATCAACCACTTCAGATGATAAAACTCAGGCGACACCCATCAGTTGGCAGATTCCTAAGATCAACTGTCAAACATGAGTTCCCAAGCAGAGCCAATCAAAAAGATCAAAACTTCGATAAAAGGAAAAACACCCAGATGAAAAAAAAGAACAGGGAGGGAGAGAGAGAGAGAGAGAGTACATGGGGGAGAGGTGGATTAGATCTCAGGTGGACAGGTGGGACGCTGGAGATCTGTGTAGAGTCGCAGTGAAGACATGGGAGATGGAAGTCGGGGGGAGCGAAACCGATCAAGAGATTGAGATGGAAGTTCCTGAACTGGAATTCGAGACAAAGGCGAAGACGACGCTTGTCCGACACTAAAAGGGTCGTGTCAGCCTCTGCCCTTTTGCTTTAGCAGTTACCAGTTACCACATTGATTTCGATTCACTTTCCTCTTCTTTTTCCCTTTTGTTTTTCTTTGGGCTTTGCAAAGTCTCACCGCCGTCTGTTTACCACGTCTCTCCTTGCTTGAACACTCAAGCAAAGCAAAACCGTCAGTTCTCACCCTTGCCATTTACGACACTCTACCTAATAATAAAATAATCTTATTGAAGCATTAGATTACGGGATCATATATATATAGTTTCTTTTTCACTTTTCCTGAGCTGAGGGCTAAATAAAACTGCATTTAGAAATTACATTTGAGGCCTAATTCCGTTAAAAAAAAATCCCCAATTTTAGTTCTAGTCCAAAACCTACCCCCATCTTTTTTTGTATAAGAGAAAAATCACCAAATTTACTCTATTCTCAAATCTGTCCTCATCAACCTTCTGTCCAAAAATTGTCGTTAATTGTCTCTAATTTTCATATCCTAGAATTGTTTTATTTTGGATATAATTTTTCATGCTACGTAACTGGACCACGGGGCAAATTTGAGAATAGATTGAAAATTAGTGATTTATTTGAGACAAAACTAAATTCTGGACAGATTTGAGATTAGACCTAAAGTTTGAGATTTTTTTAAGATAGAAAAAAGTTCGAGGTAGATTTGGGACTGGACCTAAAGTTTGAGATTTTTTCGAATATAAAAAAAAAGTTTGAGACAGAATTCGGACTAAACATAAAGTTGGGTTTTTTAAGAGAATTAGGCCCTGGACGATTGGTGCATAAACATGACTTTTTTTTAGGGGGGGGTGATGCGGTAAGTCTCATTCCCCATGCGAATAGTTTGTGTCTAAACAGAGAGGTTAGGCATCAGTTGGGGCTGAGGATTAAGAAAGCAGCATGCAACTAGGAATTAGAATACTGGTTTCAACATAAACAACATGCGCCATATGAATATTACAATATGCAGATGAGTTGGGAAACCAACAACTGCCCGAGGATTTACTAAGAGCCAGTTGATATCAATCATGAAAGTAGACACCAACGTCGATTCTTTTTCGTTGGAGGGATGTTTTCTAGGATATCTTGTTTAGGAATCAATCGTCAGTAATCATAATGCCACGTCAGCACCCCTCTCTCTACTGGTACGGCTTTCTTTTTTCTAAGTGGTTTCCATCTCCAAGGCAAGGGGGGGGATAGGTTTGTGGTTACCGTGAGCGTGTTTTCTGTGGGAACATTGAGTTTAGTCTTCAACCATTACCTGTTGATTGGAATCGCGTGAACTAGAAGGGAATAGCGTGATGCCACGGAAAAAAAGAAGAAGTAAATCTTTTATGTAGAACGCTTTTCGGCCGACGTAAATTATTTCGATATCATCATTTGTCTTAAAAAAAAAATTGTATCTGTTGTAATATTTTATACCATAGCTAGTAGGGAACTTGCATAAATCCTCTCATTGTGTTCTTATTTAGATGGTGAAACAGTAGCTCATAGTAGCGCTATCATCGTATGTTACACAAATATAATATGTATAACAAATAGAAATGCGAAGAACGACCCCATCTTGATAGGCCACATCAATGAAAGGTTGATTAAAAAAGATAAGATTATTGATATTAATCATACCATTCGACAATAATATGAAAACATTCCAATTTTTCATTCCCAATTTGATTATCATATAGTAATTAAATTTAGAAAATGGTATGAATTATTTAAATTTGGATTTAAAATATTACGGCAAAATAAAATCAAAGAAGAAAGAGATACATTTATTGATTGATTTGGATATATAAGAACAAAAGCACAGTTGTATGCTCAAAAGGTAAGTTGACCAATTACAAAAGATGATATTTCCTTTAATTAGATATATGAAACGATAAGAGAAAAAAAAGGAAGAAAGAAAAATAAATCATATAAAATCATGAAGTTGCTAAAATGGAATGGCAGCATTTTTGGGCAAATTGAAATAGAAGTCAGTTTACTTTGTTTTTTCCTGTTTTCCTCTTTAGGAAGCAATCGCACCAGACGACTAAGAGAGATTAATCACAATTCTTTCTCGGTGTACAGTTGCTTTATCAAGAAAGTTACAAATGGACAATGTTCTGTAGGAAAAAAAATTACATTTGCACCCAAATGATGCATGCTCACGTCCCTTGTTCAACAACAAACTATACACTTCAAATAGGAATTAGGAACCATTGTCCTGGGTATGCAATGTGATTTATGAACATCGCTGTCAAGGGAAAACATGATCAAAGCGGAGCACTGCGAATGTATCTACATAACATAGCTTTCTTCTCCTGCGCTCCAACCAAATCCCATTCTGGATGAACTGGTTGCTCTGGTAAAAACTTCACTTCCCCAGAATAATCTTAAACGAAGCTCGCTTGCTGCAGTCTGTCCTTTAGATGCTGAACAATGGGAAGACAGTTCATAGGTGTGGTTGTGACTGTTGATGATAAAGCCCGTATGACGTCATTGAATTCACCCCATCTAGAGATGTTGATATGTCTCTTGCAGAAATAGTTCTGCACCTTCAGCACATACCTCATACATAATCTTTCAGTCGAACCAGCTTTACAGAACCATCCCCCCCACAGGTAAGAAATCCATGTGAAACAAGCTGCACATCTGTAACACCAGCCTGTTGCATGTAGAGATAATATTCAATAAGTAGAGGCATTGAGCCAATTTCTTCTGCATCCAAGGGAATCAAACTGCTCTATACAGTATGTACAGAATAAATATATAGCTACGTCCAGAAATAACATATAGTGATGTCCCATCACAAACTTGATTGTAAGAGTGTTACCCGTACGACTCCGCCAAAACCCCGAGTACTTGGTTGTAGAAAAGTGTGCCTTTCGTGTAATTTTGGCCAATGATGTAGTAACTTGGCGCTTTTGGCATCCCAAAGTTTTACATCACCATCTTTGCTTCCGGTTAAGAACAAGCTCGTCTGAGCAATTGGGGATATTTTCGTAACACTCCCTTCACAACAAGAAATACACAAAAAATTAAAACACGCCACACATTTTAGCGATTATGGCAGTGGGAAAGTACATTACATTACCTAAATGTGCCTTTGGTATGTACCAGAGCATCCCACCTACATTCTCGACCCCAAACTTAGTACCAGTCCCTACTGGCAAGTCAGCAGACAAAGTTGCCTGGGAACTTCTCTGACTATTATCAGAGCTCTTGTGTCTTTTACTCCTCCCAGTTGCAATAAACCGAAAATCGTGGAGTCCAACATCACCACCCTTACCACCAGTCAATATAAGGGGAGAAACAGAACTATTTCCTACGTCATTATCAAACACACAAACAGAGCGAGCTCCACCTGCACAGAAAGTACAAAAGTTTGAGAAGATCCATGGTCCAGGATGATAACATGATAGCACCTTTCCAGCTATTGCTTTACTTAAGTTTGGAAAATGCTTCATGAGCTTTGCACTAACTTCAGCAAGTGAGAACAGTTAAATCATCTGCAGCTACAATTAACGGGGCAAGCCATATAGATGGTGAAGTTGCTTCATGGCAATATAGAAGTCATAGGTAAAAGTCACAAATGATCTTCTCCGTACTGAAGAGGGTAAAGCTGTCTAATGTTCGACGACTCTCTAGAAACAAATGCAGGGGTATTCTGCACTGGGACATTATTTTTGCCAAGTACCTTATGCTTCCTCCAACCAATTACACCAACATTCGGAATCAATGAACTCATCTCTCCATTTGGCTTGAAAAGCTACACTACCTCATTTAGATGTGGTGTCCTCGTAGGTGACATCTGGTGTTTAGATAGTACAAAACAAGCACAAAATTCATATTTTCAGTTGAAGAAAAAGGACAGACCTTCATGACAGATTATAGAGGCTCGAGAAGTAGAAGGTGGAGCCAGTGTATCCCATACAACCACATTCATGTTATTGGAGCTGCATCCAGCTGTGGCTATTATTGATCCACTCGAATTGACATAGGCAATGTCCCTGCAACCAAAGTCAAACTCAATATGGTGTATATCTGGTGCCACGAGGAAGGTGGGTGGTGGATAAACTTCCCAAATTGATAATGAAAAGCCCCGATATTGACTGGTGTGCATCTCATCAGCATTGAATGAATTCAGCTATGTACCGTTTAAAGAACAAACAGGGATAAGTACCCAAAAAAAATTAGGACACCAACACTATGAGGAGGAACGTGCTGTCTCAGGACCCAAAATGACAAACCGAATCTTTGGCCATAAATTTTTTTTTATTAAAAGTTATCCGCAGCAATTAATTCTGTTCTTTGTTACTCTATTTCACAAAGTCCCCCAGTGAAAAATCCTGATCTGAAAAATCCTGATCTGAAGCACAGAGGAAAATCTTGCATCAGCCAAATAAGTACAAAGACAGGCCGTGCGTCGTTTATTTCTATTCCCAATTTCCAGTACCACGTGCAGACTTAAATTAAACAAGATAGTGATTGCTCAACAAATCTAATGAGGTTACACATACGAGGCGTGGCCGTTAAAGCAAAGAGATGATTCAGTTGGACGAATGTTGCTCCTTCCTCCAACCTCCAGCTGCCATGAGCATATGGTCCCATCTAATGCGGCTGTAGCAAATCTGTGTCCACAAGGGTCAAACTGCAAGGCTGATATAGATGCAAGAGCATAAGGTGGAGGGCTATTTGCAGCAGGCAGCACTCCATAAGTAGCAATAGCTTTTTCCTCACCAAACTGCATTTATCAATTATGTTACAATCATTTTACAGTAATATTGCGACAGAAGTTCAAAGCAGTAACAAGTTAACAACCCGCAAATCGCACTTCCAAGACACGAAAGTGATAAACATGGCACAACTCATTGAAATAGATCTCACAGATCCCAGCAGTGTTGACTTGAAACTCAAGAAGATCATAGAAACAGAGAAGTGAAGAACTGAAAATGTTCCCGATTGTCCCAAGCCACAGTTGCAGAACATCTTGTTTGAAAGAGCATGTTGATAAAAGTGGAAAAGAGCATTCTTGCTCAATTCTGTATAAACAATTTCTCAAAGCCATACTGACAAAATAGCCAAATAAAAGATCTAGCATATGATAACTGATGTAATCTCACATTTGACTTTGGTAAAATTGATCATTCGTCCACTGCAACAAATCATACCTTCCATAAGTAGCTATGTGTATTGCTGGAGCCAACCAAGAAGTACGGCATGGATGGGTGACTAGAAAGAGCCCTAGTTTTTACAGTTTCCAAGTTAGCTGATTGTTCAACAAACTCTTCGAATTTATCTTGAGTTTCCCAACCCAAGCCAGAGGCACCAATGCCGGCATAACCTGGAATACCAAATGCTACACCACCTGTCAGGGATCTCCCCGGCATGGCCAAAGATCCCATCCCAGTAGTTGCTCCACCAAATCCCAGATGTGACCCTGTTTTGCTCCTAAGAGTGGATTCAGAGTCAGCCCAACCATGCTGTGGCCAATCAGCTTCTGACCATACATGCTCCATTCCTTCTTTATAAGGAATATCTTGTTCCAAGTCGAAGAAAATTATACCCTATATAAGACAACCACCCATGACGAATACTGTATGAGTAGCCAGAAGAATTTATATCTGATAAAAAGAAAAAGAATGTGACAGACCATGGAGTCAGAGCATCAATGCTTATTAAAACATGTCAGAAGCTAGGTATCATCAGGAGTTGAAGTGTTTAACTCATCAAATTGCAACACCAGGAGCTTCTGTTACAATTTTATTCATTCTGTTGAATTTATGTCTATGACCCCAAAGTGATTATAGTTTTTATTGAGATACATTAACTAGCATTAAGGGATGCAAACATGTCTAAGTAGCCAAAAGAATTGTCTCCATTACTAAGTAGTTACATAGTGAACAGTACAATTCAAATGCTCATTAAAGTCCGCAACACAGAATGCTTTATGGATCAGTAAAAATATTAGTATCGATGGGCAGGAATCACTCACCTTTCTATTGCTAGAAACTGCAATTTGCCGCTCATTGATGGAGTTAATGCATAATGCCTGTTCAAAACATCAAAACTATGTCAACATCGTGTATGATTGAGATCTACATATTAGCTTCAAGGATCTACTGCCACCTTCAGGCAGTTTGATCCATCAAAAACATACTGCCAACGGCAGGAATGAAAGGAAAAGTTACCTCCATGAGCTCCCCATTTCTCTTTAAAATATCTTTAGGATTTTGAAAATGAGTAACCTCCTTGATAAGGTTGGGTTCTTTATGCCAAGAACTCAATAAAGAGTTTCCATTTGAAAATAATCCCTTAGAAAGAGACCCACTCATGCTGCTTGTAGAATCAGTGTTACACCTACTTCCATTGTTCCTTGATTCATTTTCCTCCAATGTCATCCCTTCATGTACTCCTGTCCAACCTTTAGAAGGTTTAGTGTTGACATATTCTGACCAATTTATTTTCTCCAACGCAAAACTGTCTGATATAATATGAGGATCAGCCCATAAAGTCCATAGTTTTTCGTATATTGATAGTTCAGTATCACTGTTAACTAGATCCAAACTAGTATTCGTATCACTCAGATGCGTTTGGAGAGATCTGGGTTCACTCAGATCAGACTTTTGCAACCATACAAGAGTCATAGCTGGCCATCCATTGTCAAGTTTCTGCTGCACTAGTGCTGCAAGTTGTTTAGTGTGATATGAAGAAACATGTGCAGAAATTGTCTTCAGTGACTGGACCAGAAAAACTGATAGCAGCTCAATCTGTGCTCTCATATTCTTGTCATCAGCTTGAAGATAAGCAGAACTACACACTTTTGAACAAAGTTCACTAAGAGAAGCACCAAAAAGGTGACTGTCTTGAACTGTTTCCAACATAAAATTCAGCTTATGGTTTGTAAAACGAGACATATGTTCCCATAGTGAACATCCCAATATTTGCCATCTTTCATCTTCAGGAATCAAGTGTACTATGTCTCCTCCATGTTCGCCTCTCACACTACCAGTTGATTGCAGATTGCATTTTACAGTATTGACAGTGGCACTATCAGATAAAAATTTTTCCATTTGGTGGAGAACTTCGGTTAGATCTTCCATATCAACATTGTAAGTAGTATGGCCACCGAAAAGAGAAGCCGTGAGGGGCTGCAAAATCAAACTGAGAGCTTTTAAGTTCCTCTGAAACCAAATGTAAGCAAAATGAGCAAAATACTCGAATAAATCGAGTATGGCAAAAGGTTTCGTGATAAATTCTGCATCATTGGAGTTCAAAGATAACTGGAGAACAGCTCTTAATTTCCTAAATAGAAGTATAAGAGTTTGAAATAGAATCCCCGAAGCAACTGACAATTTGGATCCTATTTCATCTCGCTCAGTCTTCATGAAATTATGTGAATCCAGTAGAGAGAAGGATATACTACAGGCTGCAATGAATCTTGAAGACAAGACAGAAACTTCTGCAGCTGCTGCCAATGGGAGCTTTGGACGAGAGGGTTCTAGACTGCTAAGCAGATCATTCCCATCAGAAGTCTTTTGCCGACAATAATACCCTTGTAATAGATCAAATCCAATAAAAGAGGAGCCCTTATAGTATGCAAACCCTGATATCTGCAAACATATACCATGTAAAAAAAAGCATGTTAGTTTGCCTACAGTCAACGGGGTGAGAAGCAGTGAAAACATATAGTGTCACATGTAATGACTCAAAAGTCAATATACCTTGCTAAGAAGAGAGGCAGCATCCACAGAGAACTTCTGCTCAACAACCTCCAAGCCAGCATATAGCTTATCTCGGAACTCTGGTAGTAGTTTCTTCAATTCATGCATCTTATACTCAAAGTATGACCTAGATCCAACAGATCCCAAACTTGAGTATGGCCAAGACGGGTGTTCTTTAATTAATTTCGAGAAGTGTTGAAGTGCACAATCAAGTTTATAATGGGACTCCAAATGGCTAGATACATCATTGGACAGCCAATTTGAGGAACTACTTGTGGATGCTTTTGGTCCGCCCAGTAGAACTTCAGAAAGCTCATTACTGAACATGCCCCGATGATCACATGCCCCCTCAAAGCTCAGAGAAGAACAGTGCTCCATAGCTTCAAGCTAATACAAACAGAACCAAAAAGAAAGCTGTAGAGCTCACCGAGAATTATTGCAACAGAACAAATTCATCTATAGATGCAGACAACTTAGCAAGCACCATTAATATTCATAAGAGAAGCGAACATATGACATTCTTGACCTCTTATAACCCCTTATTAGAAGGAAAACAACACTTACAGGAAGCCCACTTCTTTTCAATGCAGTAGCTGTGATCAGGCATGCCCACCTCCCAAAAAATGCAGCATTCTGCTCCCCAACAGCATTCTTCATACGATTCTTAGCCGCTAGCATAATGCAATATAAACCAACACTTGGGTCCAGAAAGGCAGCGTGATTGGACAACAGAGTATATTCGTTTGGGATAAAACCATTTTGGCACTTAAACATGCACAAGAAAGATTTTGAGTAGTTCCCCAGCTGCCACTGCAGAAGAAAGAGATATTTATGAATGCTATGAGCATCTAATGTTGCATTTATCTCCAAAACCAAAAACTAGAAATAAGCCAAAAATTAGCTAGAACAATAGGACACCTCTAGAAGACTGGAAAACCAGTAATCACCCTTCTCATTTGTGGAAGGAAGCATGAACTTTGTCATTAATTGATGCTCAGTTGGTCCGCCGCACCCCTCAACAAGGCGACAGATAACTAGAGCAAGCTGCTCATCCCCGAGATTCTTGATACAAACAGTCACTGCAGAAGAAATATCACCTCCAAGCAGGAAAAAAGCAATTGCAAGCTCTAGCTGATGTCTCCCTAGCAAGACATATGCATTTTTAAGTGCAGCAGCCTTGTTTTTCTCCTCCTGTCATGAAAATGCAGATTGAAATGAAGACACTAAAAGGGTTACCAGAAAGGAAAAAAAATCCTATATTATCTAAAAAGACAAATGAAATGCACAACATAACCAGGAGCTTGAGAAATTCACTGACATTGCAAAATTAGACGCGACAGGAACTTCTTTCCTCTTCCTTTCAATATCTATCCATAAATCAGTGACATGACATTACACATCAATCCTGTCACACAGTACCTGAAAATTCCGCAAGAGGAATCCAACTAAAGGCTTATCCTTCTCATCCTTGCTTAATTTAAACAATCCAGCCAAAACTTGAAGTCTGTTTAATGATATATATAGAAGTGCACAATCTTTAGGATCTTTTCTCTTTAAATATTGTGATCTCGCCAGCTTCTCCATCTGCAATGAAACAACCTCCATCAGATAGCTCAAAGCAGGAAAGTCTAATCGGCACTTAACGAACAAATAAATCTGCAAGTTAAATAACAATCACATCCCAAAGGATTTTAAACCATTTTGTTGCAGGGAAGAATACCAGAGTAATTCCCCAGGTTTTCACGAAAATTACAAAAAAAATAAGAGGAGCTAGGTGAACTCCCAGGTAGAGAGCTTCTCCAACCCCCAAAAATTTCCTGGCAATATAGCAGAAAATGCATAGACAAGTGGCTTGAAGCCATATAAAATGAGGAATCCAAGTTCAATACTCATCAGATACATATAGTCACATCCCTTGATGGTCGAGGAGTAAAACTCACCCTTGTACGCAATTGTGATGCATCGGTTAACCAAAGTCCAACTCCAATAGCTTGCATTTCTTGCCAAGAAGATGCATTGGGGAGAAACAAATCTAATAGATTATCCTGACAGTCAGAGTGAAAGGCCCAGCAAATTGATGCAGAATCAATGACTAACTCTTCCATTGATGCCATCCTTCCATGCTTTCGGAGGAAATGAAGTTGTTTGTATCTCACTGAGACCCAAAACCTGGGGCCGAGTTGAAGTGGAAAGTATGGAAAGAAAATCCAATAAGTATTTAGAAATAAAGGCTCTTCTAGATCATGAAGTCCCCAGTTCTGAACACAATTTGGGAAAAAGCACAAAGAGGGAGGAGATTGTGTAGGCGCATAATAAGAGCACAGAACATGTCCTAATCATGCCATCTCTAATGATAAGTAAAAATGCAGAAACTGCTCAGGGCTCAAACAGATGTTCGATTCTCCCTACAAGTAACAACTCCTTTCCAGCACTGGTAGTGAAAGCAGAACTTTATAGCTCGTTTGGCTGGAGGAATGAGCTTTCATACCTTTCCTAGAGTTGGCAACACCTTTTCAGGTCAAACCAGCTTTCCAGCAAAATGTGGACAACAAGGTAGAATATCTACTTGTCAGAGGTGTCTAAAATACTACTCTGCAATTTTTCACAAGAAGATCACCAACACAACTCTAAGTTCTCAGTGAGCTTTGTCTAACACGGGTGGGAGAACAAAATTTACTTCGAGCGTGCCCAACCATAAAAGATTTTGATTGCATCAGCTTCCGGAGTCAATGCATGCTCTCACATTCATGATAAACAAATTATCACTTCAATAAAGCCTAAAAATGATCATGACAATTGCATTAGCTCTGTTGAAGGAAAAGATGTGATCATTACATGACCAACAAGACCAAGCAGCAGGAAAGCAACTTATACTACAAAGTAATGCAAATCAACCATATCAAGGCCTACCTTCGTCCAGGCTCATCAAGACTTTCATAAACAGAGGTAGAATGCGAATGATTGACTTCACTGAGAAGATCAATAATTGCAAGAATTTCCGTCTTCTCTTTTTGCGACATAGCTTCTAACTCATGCCACCTCTCAAGAGTGTTGATGAAGCTACTAAGTTCAGATTTTAAGGACAAGGAATTAGGTCTAATACTGGAAGCATCATAGTCAAACTTAGAAGATAAATCAGTCAAGCCTCTTTCAAAACTGAAGGATGATGTCATTGAAGTGGCATCCCCACTCCACTGAATTTGTCTGGCTGGAGAACTTTCTGAAACAACGCCTTCAAGATAACTTGACAGAACCATTTGTGGAACAATTTGGTGTGATTTGGCTCTCTTCCCATGAGCATCAGAAGAAAGATGTGCAACAAGATGCCGCAAGGCCAGATATGCACGCCTCCAATTGCCTGGATATATCAAAGTATGGGAACATAGATATATTTTGAAGCAATTCATTTAAAGCTAATAATTACAAGCACTTAAAAAACTGGTAAAAGGATAAGTTGGTGGAGAAGAGTTTGCTATCTAAGTTTTTTTTTTTTAAGGAAAAAATAGTAGATACAGCCACATTCTATTCCCTGAATAAGTTCTGTGTGAACAAATTCACGGATAGTCCCCCTTCCAAAGGGCACTGAGTGCCAAATTCCTTTTCACGCTAAGAGAAAAACTGAAGTTCATCAAGTTTCCTCTTCTCTCAGAAACATCTTTTAAATATTCAATAATGTTTTCTTTCGCAAAGTCAATTTTTGCCTATCCATAAACATATCACTTCAACCACAAATTATGCTAAACCGCTGATGGAAGTCCAAACCAAGAAAAATAGTCACAGTCATGATTGACTTTCACACAAAACATTATTAACTTATACGCAAGTGGAAGAATTATTGCAAATAAATCCTAAAGGAATTAAAGATGGCAAGGGAAATGCCAAACGGAATGCTTCTCCATAGAGCCTACTGCCTGATGAAGTCAAAGTGAATATGAAGCTTTTCACAGACCAATTAAGAATATTTGATATTTTAGTGTTTATATACATTCCAATAAATTAAAGCTAAAGGAAAACAAAAGCCGCCAGCAATTTAAAACATCTAAGACATTTTGTAAGGAAGCACATGTTTATGTAATAGAATACAAAAACATTGGGCGCCTCCAGCTACTAGACATAGGTTCGAGTCTTTTACTTCCTTCCATTGTAATTGAAAAGGTACAAAGCCAAAAAAAAAAAAAAGGGTACAAATCCAAAGCTTAAATTTTTCTCAGTACCTCAAAGGTTCGAATGGCCATCCATTTCTTTCCAGGCTTTGAACCACTACAAGTAGCCCTCACTTCAAATTCAGGCAGCATGCCTACCATTTGAAGGAACACTCCTCAATCTTGTCCAAACTAATGATGTCTAAACTCTACAGCCTCCGTTCAACCAAAAAAAAATAAAAATACAGCCTCCTTTGATGACAGCAAATCATCACTCAGTCTACAAGCTTGTTGTAATTCATGTTTCCATAAATTTAAAAAAACTGTAGAATAAAATTGTTGCATGAGAGAGAGAGAGAGAGAGAGAGAGAGAGAACTTATATAACAGGGAACATATTCCCATCAAATTATCCAAGTTACTATTTTTATTTTCTGATCCTAAGTCTGATCCATACACCACCCCCTTCTCTTTCCTAATTGCTAGTCCACGAAAGAAAATGAAAGAGAACATTTGCTGACAACAAAACAATATCCAACCAAAAAAATCAATGCATGCTCAATATATCAGCAGCCCTAACATTCAAAAGTATTTCCCATTATTCAGTCCACTCATAGAGCACCCCTAGACTTACCAAATCAGAAAGAAGCCAATGAAAATCAATATATCAGGCAAGCAAAGAAAATTCAAAGAAGAGATTAAAAACATATGCATGTTAACAACATGAACACTAGGTTATCTAAGCCCACCTATAAACCTAGGCCCACTTGTAACAAATGACATAGCTATAAATGTGGCAAAATGTGATGGAAGCTCACTATACCGAGTCACAGAAAGACAATCTGGAAGTTACTTTCTAATCTACGCAGCAATTGGAGGTACCTGAAAATATGTTAAAAAGGAGAGCCTGTGGATGATACAAAGGAAGAGATCCACACAACTTCTCCAGTATTTCTAACATGCTCCAGAATTTAAACTTTGTAGGATTGTAATGTTCTGGTATAGCCCTTTCCACACATAGACAACTGGCTAGAAGATCAGAATTCAAGCTCGAAATTTTAGCAGTCTCGGAGGTGCATAACTTGCCACTGCTTTCAACTGATAAATTTTCAAAATTATGAATGTCAAGATCAGTGAAAATTGGAGCAAAAATGCCATTGTTTGGGCCTATTTCACTATTCCATGGAATATCCTTTTCACATGCTAGATGAGAATTCCCCAGATAGCCACTATATACAAGGAATAAGCACTGACTGAATGAGCAGATGTGACTTTCATGAACAACCACAGCTGTTGCCTGCGGACCCCAAAGAAAGTCATACGCAGGAGATGATAAGCGAGCATGTGCAATGCAAAACCAAATATGCATATGTGAAGGCTTTCCAGAATTCAACAAACTCTGACTACCAGCTCGCCTATCTGCATAAACCTGCAATTTATCTTGCATGCATACTCCAAGAATCTGTTGGCCATTACCTAATGCTAACCACTTCATAGCAATGACACATCCATCTAGGGACACCGTATCTTCTAACAATAGGTGTCCTGCTCCCATCATATTAACGGCGCCCCATATACATAGAGTACCGGCAGTATCAGAATTACTAGCCCCACATATGATTGCAATTTTCTGACCACAATCAGTAAGACATACTTTACTAATCGAACTTTGATGTGCAGCAACCATACCCACAAGCTCCCATCTGACAGTGGCAGCAGATACTTCAGTCTGATTACTTCTCCACAACTTCAAGCTACCATCTCTGCAGCCTGCTGCCATCACAAATGCAGGACAATTGCTGCACTGTTCACTATCAATACACTTCCAGCCTTGTTGTATAGATGAAAAGGAAAGACCAGGACTTACTATGGATAAACTGGTGATAGCTTCATAGTTGTGAGAATCAGGGTATTGTGGAGAGCAAGGAGAGACAAATATACAATAACCTTTGCCACAAAAATTACTCTCGAATTTTGACATGCTGCTCCAAGCTGGGTAATTGGTCTCAAAGTCACATTCACGACCGCGTCCAGATATATCATTGTATTGTACGGCAATGTCCCATGATAATGTATAAAACCCATTTATCCATGCAGCCAAAAGCATGAAGCCATGAAATTTGAAGTCTTTGTTGGTCAGAGGAATTGAAAAGATATCTGTGGGGCCTTCTTCAGGAGGAACACCATCACAAAAAGGTATCGTGCATAATTTGTGACATTCTACTTTTTGCACTTCCTTTTCAGAAACTTTAACCACAAAGCAATCAATCCCACCGTGGTATCCCAACAGAACAATGCAGTCATCATTCATTGCCAAAGGTGCCCAGACCAAGCTGGTATATTTTGGCCCTTTTTCTTGTGTCGCAAGTTTTCCAGAGAGCTTCCACGAGGGAATCATTGTTGGAAACCCAGGAAACTCATTGGTAATGGTGGAAAATGACCAAAATAAAAGCAAACCATTAGAATCCAAGGAAGCAGCTAATCTGACTTCCCAGTGATCGGGATGCACAGCAACTCGTAATATTTTTCCTGAATGACCATCTATACCTAGTTCACCACCAGCAGAACCTGATAAAATCTTCTCTTCTGGGTAAGTACCAAGAGACAAATCTCTTACATTATCTGCAACCTGAGTGTACAAAAGCAGCCACACCATCGAATTGCAGGGTGAAAGATGAATAAAGGAGCATAAAACAGGTGGTCCAGATGAACTATTCCTCGAGATGATTGCTTTCTTCATAGGGTGTTGATCTTTGACATTCAAATATGAGGCTTTGTGAAGATGCCCCGAGTCAAGACACTGTAGGTCCTTTGACTTCCATAACGTCACCCGAGGGTGCCTAAGAGGAGAAAATTCATCAAGACAATGGATTGCCCAGAATGTAATTTTCAACTGTGGACCAATGCCTACTACCCATTCACATCGGCCAGTCTTTTCATGCTCAGAAAACTCTGTGGGGAAAATCTGGCTACCTTCTTTGCCAATTTTAAATAACCCCCTCTTTTCTTCTGCCCAAGTAACAAAAAAGTTCTCACCTAGAGTTGCACCAATAACCATGTTTGTCTCGATTATGGCAACAACACAAAATGAATGCCGTGTGAACTTGGGATCCTTGATGTCCTTCTCCATTTTTCTTGCTCGTCCATAATCCATCTCACTCCATAACCTCACGGCTCCATCCAAGCAGCATGTTAAAAGGACATGTCTTGCTTTCAGATTCCTCTTAAGCCATCTTCCTTCCAATGGCCTCCATTCAATCATGAGGATAGGTTGAGGATGAAGTAGCTTAACCATCATGTATTCAGATTTCCAATTATTTTGACATACTAAAACATGTTTGCACTCCTCACTGACCGATGATCCACCAAGATGCTGCTTATTCAGATGAGGAGCTGCTGCTGATGGTCCCTCAATGGACCAAGTTGCAGAAACCAGAGTTTGCGGCTGTTTAGCTTTAAACTTCCAAGCAATCTCCCAGGAAATGCTATTGTTCTTCCACAGAACCACTTCAATTCCACCTGCAATAATTCCATCCCCTGATCCGGTCCACTTGACCGCCTCCACCTTTGAAGACTGCCTGAGTACTGCATTCTGGCTCCAACAAAAAGAACCTGATGAGTACAAAACATTTAAATTTAAGAAATTCAAAAGCAAAATAAAACTGCGGTAAAATATTAGTTCATGAGAGCCCCAAAGAAGAAAATGACCATGGCGAACATACTACTAATAAATAACATGTTGGGAACGGCGCATCATTTTCCACTTCTTGATTTGTGCTTAAGTGCATGGAAATGGAAGAGAAGTTAATATGATGTACATATACATGCTCTTAGTAATCAGAACCATCTGATAAAATTGCTTGTGACTCGAAGGAGAACAACTAAGTGGTTGAGGTCACACGCAAATAGTTAAAGTGACCTCATACATGAGATCCACAAATGGGATTAGAGAAGGAGAAGCAGTGCAGGCAATATTGAGAAGAAAAAGTTAACAAGATGGCAACTTCAAAAAACTCTTAACATAGAATTTGGGATTTTTCTACAGTACAACGTGAAGATCGTAGCTGGGGATATCCATTTGATGTCCACTCTTCGATAGACTCATTTTTTTCGCTGAGACAGCGTAAAGCCATCCACCGGGCATGTTTCATGAATCAATCCAACTACCACCTAAACAACTCTAATAATGAGCCAGTCTCACACATTCTAGTCATTTACGTCCTTCGAATAATGAGTGCTTCGGCGTGGGAAGCCAACTCTCCATCTATACATGCCCCATTAAGAAAGCAAGTGAGCTCAAGCACAGACTGTGAATCTAAGTATCGAGAATGTATGAGAAAATAAGGAGAGCTTTAACTTGAGAAACTTATCGCGATTTTCCCAATTATCCCAGTAAACTAATATCGAGAGAAATGCCAAAACATGCCCACCTATGATTTGTTCTATGATCTATGACCCAACTCCAATGGTCTAGAGACGCCTAAGTGGAATAACGAAAACGAAAAAAGGACAATTGTATCGAATTCAAATGTACCTAGTAATCTGGAGGATTCGAGCGAGTAAATGAAGACGCAATCACCAGAAGCGGCGGCGACGCGGCCGTCGGAGGAGAAAGAGACAGAGGAGACGGGGTGAGGGAGGTCGAGGACTTGTCTGAAGAAGGGAGCGATGAGCGGTTCGGCCTCGGAGAGAGGAGAAGGGAGGTGAGAGATCACCAGGAGAGAGGAGGCTCCGTAGGCGACCCAGGCGTAGCCGGCGAGGTCGGGGATCCAGTCGATGGTGGATCCGGTGGGCGAAAGGGTCGGGGCGGGAGGGATGACGTGGGATCGCAGGAGAGAGAGCGGGAGGTGGTCGATGGGATCGACTGTGGCGGCGGAGTCCAGCTCCGACATCGTCGTCGGCCGTCAGGGATCAGGTGCAGGTGAAGGTGAAGGATGAACTACTGCTCCGTGTTCCGCACCTCCAAGCACCAGCAGCGCCAAAACATATGTATCTTCCTGGGATTAATCTCACTTTACTGTTGCGTAAAAAAAAAAAAAAATTAAAACTACAGAACCTTTATTGTATACAGACATACCTACAAATTTCTTTCCTCAGGAAAAAAATAATCAATCATCTGTCAATAGTATATGGGGAAAATTCCAAATAAGAGTATGAAGTACCCTCATTTTCAATTGAGTACCTGAATTGCCTTCATTTTCTTAAATAAGAGTCTAAAGTGGCTAAATAATCTCAAATAAAAACCTCATTTTCAAAAGCATTTTGTCATTTACTTTTTTTATTAAATAAAATAAAAATATTTAAAAAAGTACATAAAAAAAGGGAAGGGCAAGTGCTTGTCGCCATCGCCCTCGCTGCTAGAAAGGGCCGGCGGGGTTCACCAAGGCCTCGACAAGGGGTCGACCAAGGCGAGGGTCCTCGGGGCCTTGACAAGGGCTGGCGACCCTCGCCAACCCTTTCTAGCGACAAGGTCAAGGGTGAGGCAGCAGCCCCTTGCCCTTCCCTTTTTTTTTTTGTGTTTTTTAAATATTTTTTTATTTAATTTAATAAAAAGTGAAAAGACGAAAATGCCTTAGGTCAGGCCTTTATTTGGGATTATTTGGCCATTTCAGGCCCTTAATTAAAATAATGTTTACTTCAAATCTTTATTTGAGAAAATGAGAACATTTCTAGACCTTATTTAGAATTTATCCTAGTATAATTAGAGCTGTGGAGATATTTACTTTCTCTTTTGGAAAATAATCCTAGAGAATATTAGATATGTTATTGACATGATATCATATACTTCTTATTTTATTATTAGAAAAAGTGTTAATTACGTGAAGAATTACAATGGTCGTTATGTCCAAATTTACACCTTTTATACAAAGATACTATGTACATGGAGAATATACCGCTTAATGATGCATAAAAGTTTATAATCTGATGGGAATTCTATGGTCCCTAGCTGGATTTATGAGACCGGTCTCGTAGTTTATGTGATCATTAGATTATTTCGGAAAAAAAAATGGACCATCAAATCTGTTTTGCAAAATGGTATCAATTACCGGAAAAATCGGTTTCACATCACAATTTACATACATTAAAGGATAGTCACGAACATAAAGGTAATAAACTTATATTTGATTAAGGAAAATCATGAAGATTAAGGAAAATTATCGACTCAATGGTTGAAGAAATTAAGGAATCATAAAGCAAACTTACATTCAGCTGGGCTTTTTTACTAGCAATAGAAGAAAAAAAATCGACTATTTTCTTAGATATATTAGAATTTCTTGTAGAAAGTTACAAAGCATAGTAATCAAAGAACTTACAGCGATGAACTACGTCATCCATAAAAATTTACCGATTAGTAATAGATTGAAAATTACTTTTTGCTAGTGTAAATTTACTATTGTCGTTAAAAAACCGATTAAAGAGTGAAAATAATGATAGTTACTTTTCTAATTATAACCTGACTATCCACACAATAAATTATCAATATGTCTATTGATAAATTTGGTTGCACAATCATCTTTACGCACACATAATGCTAATCTAAATCATTTTCATCGAGCCTTGAACTTTTAATTTCTTCAATCAAAATCTTAAACTCGCATTGTTGAAGTCCTCTCGACTCCAAATGACGTAAGCTAAAATTAATATGCTTTGTTAAAACTAATTTGAGTGCGACACCGTTGCCTCTCGATCGATGCTTGAGATACAATTGAACATTGAGCAATGTGATTTCGCAACATGAATACTGCTTTCGAGTGTTTCATGATAGATTCTTGTCGACTTGAAAAGACACGGTAGCATCGATTACTCAGAATTGGAGTTGGAGGGGAAGGACCACACTCAAGCATGTCACGTCAAACTCTTGTCAAAAACAAAAGATACCATATCACTGCTTGACCAAATTTAGAGATAGAAAGCGGAGATATCATGGTTAAACCAGTTAATTGATTATGATATTGAAAATTAAAGACAGGAAATGAAGTTTTCTGGTAATCAATACGGTAGAGATTATTTGCTTGACATAGGGAACTTTGGTTTAAATGAACCCACATTCATGCAAGTGATAATATTTTCTTAGATTTTTTCAAAAAGCGTCTCTATGACACTTAGTATTAGTTGTCAATAACCAAGAAAGAAAATATTTTAATTTCCAATATTTAATAAGAGTTTTGAACAACAAATTATTTTTTTTCAAAAGAGCAGGTTTGCCTAAATAATGCCGGCAAATTATAAACTATACCGGTAAAAACGACAAAAGATTCGCAATCAATCAACCGTCACCCGCAACCAAAGTCTTCTTCCCCGCTCTCTCTCTCTCCATAATCGGTTCCTTTTCCCCAAATTCTCAGATCGAGCACTGATCACATCGCCTGAGAAGGCGGAGGCGGAGGAGGAGAAGGAGGAGGAAGAAGAAGATGCAGCAGGAGAACGGTTGCGGATTCATGTCGTGCGAGAAGCTGGACAGGATGGCCAATTGGGTGGGCACCAGCGTCGCCTCCGCCTTCTTCGCCTCCCTCGAGAGGTGCTCCTGCATCAACCTCAGCACCACCGATCTCGACGACGACGACGAGTCCAAGGACCACCGCCCTCTCATGCTTACCAAGCCCATCTCTCACGAGCCCCTCGCCACCGCCGGCAATTCCGCCCCCGCCCCCGCCCCCACCCCCTGCCTCACTAATTAGCTCTGGTTTCCCCTCCGATCGATTGTGCTTACATCCTCCGTTCAAAGGGTCGTTTCCTGTTGAATTCTGGGGGACAAATAAACGAGAAAGATGTAATTTTGCTTTGTCTGATGCTCCTCGTCAAGTGTTGTGTAGATAGAGAGCTGTGGCTTTCGGGCTGTCTAGATAGATGTCCTCGGTTGCTCGTCAACCTGGAAATTGTTATATATGCTGTGTTACGATTTTAAAATTTTCGGACCGGAATTGAATGTTGCTGCTAGATTTCTGCCACTAAATGAATGAGAGCTGAATCGACTGCTTGTATATATTGAGAATCATGCAATTGAGCTTAAATGCTCGCTAAATATTCTCAGATGGGTAGCCATCTGGATTTGAATTTATTACTATGTGGGCTGGTTTTGGCATCGCATGCTGATTGACATCCTCGTCATCACGTGGTGAGATAAGAGTTGAGTTACTCTGGGCGAAGACATTGACATTCTCAGGGTTCTGATTCTAGATGATCACAGCTATTATTTTCAGGCATAGATTACAGACAATTTTGCTGTCTTGGGTTTTGAATTTTACTACAGCTGCTGAGTCTAAGGCTGTATCTCCACGATCACATATCGCTTGATGTGATGTTTTTGCTTTTGGCTTGTATGTGTTACCTCGCAGAGTCTGCTGGGAAGCTGTATGCATTGAAAGTGTTATGTTAGGTCTATCTGTGAGCGAAAAAAGGGTTGATTGAGTTCATCAGTTATCAGTGGGATTCATCTGCCATCTCGATTCTAATAGATATAATGATTTCCAATTTATGGCTAGGGACTTACTCTATTTGAATGGACTAGAGTGTGGGCATTTTCTGTTTCTGCGAAACTATTTAGTAGGATTTTATGTGATATGACCATCTCCTATGTGATTTTGGTCTTGATGACATCTTTCCACTGCCAATATTATGGTCTGCTTCATTGAAATTCTTATACGAAGTTTCATAGAGTATCATTTTCCAGCTTGGATGAACTCATTTATACATCTCATCAGTGATAACTGGTATGAGCTGACTCTTTTTTGTTTGCTAGGGAGTGTTGATTCTGAGGGTTGGGTTCATGAAAGCAACATGTTCTTTAGCTAATTGAGGTTGAGATTCTGTGTAACCAAAGAAAGATCCATTGTACATCTTCCTGGTTGTAGACTTTTGTTACATTGAATTATATGGAAGCAACTATATGTACTTTAAGGCTTTAAGCTTGTCATAGGTATATGTGGGCTAATTTGAACAAAGAAATATTAGGTGGTTTTCTTCTATCAGCGAATTTCCCAGGATATGGAGAAAACTGGTTTTACCCTTTTACAAACAAACGTGTGTTAGCTAGTTTATCTGAATTCAAGATGTGGTCCACTGGAAGCTCTTGGTAGACCCACAGTTGTCATTGAGAATTAACATGTTATTTTGTTGTCATTGTAATTTGTTGTTAGGTTATAAAAACTTTCACTGTAATGTCAAACAGATGAAGCTTGTCAAGATAAGCATGTTGACCATGTTTGTCAATTAGATTGACTCAACTGAAATGCTAATGTACTTAACTTCCATTGTGTTCTTCTTGTCTCTTGATGGATTTTTGTTTGGGTGCAGTACAGTGATATACCACGCTTTATGCAATGATCTTTGTTAGTTTCTTCTTGAGTTGTTGTTACTATCTTATAGGTTTGGCCAGTATAGCTGTCTGGAATCCATAAACCATTACAAATGATGGTCAGCATTTCTCTGAATATGTACATTAAATAAACTCACAGTGGAAAAGAATATGGTCCGTGGCTTCCTTTTATTGGAACTCTCTTCCTGGTTCTACGATGGATGTCTTGGACTACCATGATTTGCAAATCTGGTTTTTCAATAGAATTATGCTTCCCCATGCACGTTCATCATTATTCTCTACTGATAATGGCCATAAGGCGCTTTCATTCACAGTATAAAGACGAAGTCTCACATGCTTATTTTTTAAGTCAATTGCACCAATGTACGTGGTATCCATAGAAAAATACAGCATTAAGGATGAAGTAGTAGACAAAACTGGAGTAGATAAGAGCAACAAACTTGCATGTTTTGCCAATATAAGCACGTTAAAATCAACAGATAAAGTGAAGCTGTGTGGGGAGAGCAGAGGCTGGTGTTTGAATGTTTCTATGTCGTTGTACAATCTCTCCGAATCTTCATCATTTCCAGATTCCTCTGCCAATGATGGCAGTTACCACTTAGCACGCAAAATGGTGGGAAATGGACTAGTAGAGGAGTTATCTCCTTGGTCTCTCAAAAGAGTTCATGTTGGGGGTGTATACCTCCTTTAAAGTTCCAGCTCAGGATAAATCCATGCACCATAATAGCAACCCTGTTTGTACTTTTGTATGGATTACTTAATAAAGACAATCTTACAGAAGTAATCTCAGCAAATGATGGCAAAGAGCATGTCAGTCTTTCTCCTTCCTAAAAAGCCTTCATTTGTGAAGCTCACTAGCAAGACTTTGTTAGAGTCGGGCTTCTTTTGCTCATAGGGTTGAAGTTTTCAGCCCTCTTTTGTTATGCTTATCTGCAGTTTGGACTGCAGTTCCTGCTAAGCACAGGAACTTGCCCTTATCACTTCAAGAATATTTACAGTCGTGCATTATTTAATTTTGATTAAAACCTCTACTTTGGATGTAAGATGTGAAAATTGTCATGTTTAATCTTGACTCTGTGGGCAGTTGCTGGGTAAAAGTGTAACTTATGTCGGTGCAGGTAGCTCCAATTTGTTCAGGTCAGTCTTGCAGGTCATGCAATTTATTCAGACATCACCTGGCAATAAGTCAAAGAAGGCTCTTATAGGGAGGATCCATTTGCCCTGAACAATTTTCTGAGAAGAATACTTGACAAATTTCAAAGAGTTAGTTATGGTGTAGTACTCAAACAAAGTTTAAAAAAAGAAGGTCAACAATGGAGAGTGTTTTGTCATTGCCTGTCACGCTTGAGCATTTTAATAGTCGAGACAGTCGACATAAATAAGAAATATTCAATATGATGCTGCATATGCTGCATATCTGCGCATGCATGCACATAAAAGATGCAGGCTATTTTGATCTAGGATTTGGATGTTGACATAATAATTAGAGGATATGAAACAAACAAAAATATGTATAGTGCAAAAAGGTGTCGCTCAGACTTAGAATCTTCAACCTTTTTGTTTCATTGTCTTAGACTATTGTTTGTTTTGGATTGTTGTAGGTTACAACTGCTACATTAACTAATTCCTTGGATATATGTCTAGATTATAGGAGGGATACAAAGAAGGATGTCCCTTCATGGTTTAATAGGTCTTATATGCACTTGCATACTTCATCTTGATTAGATGAGTGACTAAACATAGGAAAGGCTAGAGACAGAGACATCAAAGAAAATTTATGGAAGTACAGAATGTAATGATAGCCCTTCGAGGTCTAACTATGCTGGTAGAAACACAAATATAAGATATGACTACTAGGAGGAGGAGGAGGTCATGAAATGAAGAATGAGGATAAGAGAAAGAGTTCCACACATAGACTTTGTCCAAGTACCTAGTATCATCTTTGTCTTTCAAGCGATTCCAAATTTTCTTTCCCCTCACCTATCCTCCTTGCACATGATGTATCATGAAATGGCAATACACTTGAGCTTTCAGGAGAAGCAAATAGCATTGTGTTCGTGCTGAAACACACTTACCTCAAAGCTTGTACAACAAGAAAGACACGATAAGAAGGTGAATGCAGCAGCTAATTGTCCTGCTGTGGTTTTGACATGGTACTACAGAGCAGGTGCCACGATTGTTTCAGCTTTAATATTAAAGAACCGCAGAGATAGATGTAGCTGAATTAAATTCTTTAGCAGATTGGTCAGCTCTTCAAATAATCACTCCCCAACTGCCTAATTTTGTTGAGTTCATCATGAAGGAATCATGAAAGATGACTATCACAATACAGCATCACAATCTTTTTTCTGTATCTCGAATTTTTTAAATATGATTAGATAGGTTTGTTCTCTATTAAATGACCCTGCCCTGTAAGCCTCATCATCCTCAATCTCCAGTTTCAACCCCTGATGGAGAAGCTAACCATGGGGGTCATGCTCTCCGTTATCTCATTAATATCTTGTTTCAGCCCTCTGTATGTTCTTGCACAGTGGCCTGGAGGAAGATCGACCAGGTTCTATGACTTCAAGGTCTCACTGATATACATCTGTCAGATGTCTTTTTATTTCAATTACCTGATTCGCTTGTACTCTCTCTGTTCAAATTCTCATTGTTCCATGCTTGACACTAATATTTAACCATTGTGTATGTAACTCCAATTGAATAGGTGCAAACCACAAGGATTACCAAGCTATGCAACACCAAGGACATAGTAACTGTCAATGGAATGTATCCAGGACCAGTTGTTTACGCCCAAGAAGATGATAGAGTGATCGTCAAAGTTACAAATGAGAGTCCATACAATGTCACAATTCACTGGTAAGAAAAATGTGCAAATCCTTTTTGTACATGGGAGAGGATAAAAATTTGCTAATTTGAGTATTCTTTTGTTGTGTTGGCTGATTCAAGGCATGGCATCCGGCAGATGCTATCCTGCTGGTCTGATGGACCATCGTACATCACACAGTGTCCTATTCAAGCTGGACAGAGTTTTACGTATGAGTTCACCTTGGTAAAGCAGAAAGGCACCCTTCTCTGGCATGCTCATGTCTCTTGGCTTCGGGGCACTGTCTATGGTGCTATAGTCATGTATCCTAAGACAGGGGTCCCTTATCCCTTTACATATCCTTATGAAGAGCACATCATAATTCTAGGTAAATAATCTTTGCCTGCAAGTTTATGAACCATGTTTCTGAACATAATTCATCCAACTCTAAATCTGGTATACGGCACTGACAGTTGCATAGTTAGTTACGCATGAAAATACAATCATTTAAGATCTCTCAATCATAATCTCCACATTACAGGGGAATATTGGCTGAAGGATGTAGTACAACTCGAGAAAGCTGTTCTAGCTAGCGGAGGTGGTCCTCCGCCAGCCGATGCATTTACGATCAACGGCCATCCTGGCCCTAACTACAATTGCTCCAACAATGGTACTTCTCAGCAAAACTCTGACCTCAAATAATTTTGACCCTTAGAGTTCTCCATCTATTTGAGAAACCTTCTAGCTAGATATTGATTAGGAATTTACTGCCAGTTACAACATTCTGCGCTTGATGAAAAATTTAAAACTGTAAGTCCTAAGTAGCCTCCAGTGTGAGTGATGGGCTTTTTTTGATTCAGTGCTGCTCAATATCCTATAATCCTGTTAAGACTATCTCCTTGAAAAGCAATCACTGCCATATGAAATGATGACTATCTTCATAAATCTATTATGACTAACATCACCGTGTTATATAACTTGGTAACCTACACATAATCTTTTGTTTGCATGGACTCACCACTAGTTTCCTGTTGTATGTATTGCCAATAATTGCAGATGCATACAATATTGACGTGGTCCCAGGAAAGACCTACCTGCTGAGGCTGATAAACGCAGGTCTGAACACGGAAAACTTCTTCTCCATTGCAAATCACAGAATAACTATTGTTGAAACTGATGGAGAGTACACGAAGCCATTCACAACTGATCGCGTGATGCTTGGACCAGGCCAGACAATGAATGTCCTTGTAACAGCTGATCAATCCATCGGAAAATATTCTATGGCCATGGGTCCTTACGTGTCGGCTCAGGGCGTACCATTTCAAAATATATTGGCCATAGCATACTTCCAATACCTTGGTGCTTTGCCCACTTCCCTGTCTTTGCCTGCTAGACTACCCAGTTTTAATGATAGTCTTGCTGTTAAGACTGTCATGGATGGGCTTAGGAGTCTGAATTCTGGTCATGTTCCAAAGGAGATAGATCAGAATCTCTTTTACACTATAGGACTAAATGTTCAACAATGCCATTCCCCAACGCCACAGCAAAATTGCCAGGGCTTGAACAATGGGACGATGGCTGCATCTATGAACAATATAAGCTTTGTCAAACCCACAATATCTCTTCTCGAAGCTTATTACAATAGAATTAATGGCCAGTTCACTGAGGATTTTCCTGGTGCGCCTTTGAAGTTCTATGACTTTGTCAATGGGGCACCTAATAACATTCCTAACAACACCCAATCGATGATCGGAACTAGAACCTTTGTCCTTGAATATGGAACTAGGGTGCAACTCATATTACAGGACACAGGGACGATCACTACGGAGAACCACCCAATTCATCTTCATGGATATAGCTTCTATGTAGTCGGATATGGCTCCGGCAACTATAATCCCCAAACTGCACAATTCAACTTGGTGGATCCACCTTACTTGAACACAATTGGAGTTCCTGTGGCCGGATGGGCTGCAATTCGATTTGTTGCAGACAATCCAGGTGAGCCGATCCTCTTTGTCTTATGTGATTGGAATGAGTCTTGTAATTGCTAGCGCGTTCGGTCATTGCTTTTGGAGATGCTTAACATAGATGGAGTTTATTTAATGATATGCAGGAGTTTGGTTCATGCATTGTCACTTTGATATACACTTGTCATGGGGATTAGCTTCCGTGTTTATAGTGAAGAATGGCAAAGGGGAGCTCGAGACCCTTCCTCATCCGCCGGCAGACCTGCCCTGGTGCTAGAGCATTTAATTTTGTGCTTAATTGTGCTGTTTCCGCTCAATAATTCTTTGGCATCAAGTGTGTAATACGCTGGATTTGTTCTCCTCTTTGAGTGAATGAAATGGAAGTGCAAAGACGCGATTTTCCGGAATAAAATGAGGATGCTCGTTCTCTTAATCATTTCCTAGTCACTAGCTAATGCGATAATTTCATGTCCAGTTGTCGATATATGAGATAAGGAGATGTTTCATGTCCAATGTTGATATATGAGACTCCTGACCGGAAATGAACATGGATCTTGACCAAATAATGTACATTTCTGTAGTTTGCATTTCTAATTTGACGGCATCCTATACTAAATGAAGTCAGTCAAGCATCATACCATGCATGAGATGCTCAAAACTAGACAATCCAGTCGACAATCGCAACCACCACTTACCTAACCAAGCCATTCATGATGTCAAAGCTAAAATAGCTAAGGAGGCATTATCACTTCCAATAGCACTTGCATTTTTAAATGTTATCTCGTCGAATGATAGGCCTCGTGAAGTGACCCAAATTGGACATGTAAAATAAACAGGATCGTGATCAAAGTCCTATGTTTACGATTTTTTTAGAGATGAAGTTGACCAATTAGGCCGGATTAGATATCTGAACATCCTGGAAGAAATTTCCCAATGCACTCCGACCGGTGGAATCCAGATAATTAAGTCCGGATAAAACCATGAATATATGTGCCGGCTGTAAGAGTACCGACAAATTTTGGTCTAATCTAAGGTGAGAAGAATATTGAAAAGAATGAAAAATCCAAGCAAGTAGAGGAAGGTGTTGTAGTCACTGTCAATGAACCTAGCCGCGCCGTTATCAGGTCATCGCATTTGCCGTTCATTAACGTCCGTTTGTCTGCGTGTCTGATAGAGAGAGACCGGGTAGGAAATATGTCTCGTATGGCTCAGATGTCTGTCTTTTCCTAGAAAGCGGTCTGATAGATGAGGATAATAGGATATAAACTTACGGGTCTTCTACTGGGGTTCCGCGAAAGAAGCTCAAGCCAGTGCATGGAATTCAAATTCTTTGCGTTGCACGGGTCATCTAATCTTAGTTTCCGTATGAAAAGTTTGCCTCTGATCGAATGAGTCCAACTTAGCTCCACGGAATGAAAAGATTCTCTTTAGACCAGTCCTCGTCAGGATAGAAAATTTGTTTGATTGAAGAGATCGAGGGGGAAAAAAATGGCGTGAATGACTCGGGACCATCAGTTAGGTGCATCGAGAAGTCGAAAATCGATAAGGAAAGTTCACCAGAGTTCATCAGCTGCGAGGTTATAGATAGCAACATATAAAGTTAAACGCCATTAATTCCCCCGAGGACCTGTTGATTAGTTAATCGTGAGGGAAGTCCCCACTAGCAAGAATATCAGCTGATGATAAAAGGGTCCTTTGAAAGGTGGTTACAGTCTTGTAGTGCCAAAAAGTGTAGTATGCATGTGTGGTGGAAGAAGGTCAAACCTAGAAGAAGATGAAGTTAATTGGGGAACCTGGCAAAAACCATGGCACCATATATACATATAACTGCAACTATCTACTGAAAAAGGGCACTCACATCTTTCTAAACTGATCGCGAAATCGAGACGCAGCGAAGCGGCACCGCACGATACACATCGAGGCGATTGAAGATCATGGATTGAAGAGAGAGAGAGAGAGAGAGAGAGTGCTCTCATGGTCATGCATGTACTTCAGTACACGAGGGCAGAGTACAGACATCCATGAGCAGTACAATCGCGAAAAGTAGCTGGTGAACGAACCACATAAGCATGCATGTCCAAGAATGGACCGCGAGGACGTTGAAGAAGACTCAAAAGACTTCAGCTAACAGCCAAACTCATCATCCACCTGCGGACTCCCCTCACTTAGTTTAAGATGGGAGAATAAACAAAGGGAGTGACGATGAGAAGCCGGGCTTGGCTTACTATACTTTCAACCATCCCATTTTGCGCAAAAGAACAAGGAGAGATTAGGCTGTTGCAACCACCTCTCAAACGTTCTTACCCTTTTTTTTCCACACTTGGCAGATGAGAGAACCATGCGTATAAATGCAGAAGAGGCCCCGTCTAACGTCTTCCTCTGTCCATCAAAATCACATCATTCTGTTTCTCATCACCAGCACTTTGATGATATCTTCTCGGTTGCTTTCCATGGCGGTGCTCTTCTGCTCCTTCCAGTGGAAGGCCTCTTGCTCAAATGAGTATTCCATTTGACGACAACATGGTGGCTGCGGTCCAACGTTGTTGAGCATGAAAAATGGGATGCTCATTAGGGCAAGATGCTTTGCATGGAAGGCCTCACTTTCAAGGATTCGAGGAGGTGATCTGCCCTTGGAACTTTTAAGCATTGTGCGCCTCGGTTTCAAATTTGGTGTGCGCGCGTGAATGTATGTTAACTTTCACCGGAAGAGAACCTTCCTCGTAGGTTCGTCATTTTACCCCATCATTTTCTTCAGTTATACAGATAAGTCTTGTGATAAAGATTAGATTCACTTGATTTTTTATTTAAATAAACTTGCTTTCCAGTGAATGTCGGTAGTGATTCCGATTAAAGATTCAGACCCAGATGAGTTTTTTAATGACAGAAAATGAAATAATAGGATCTTCTCTCTAGACCAGTCTTAAGGTTCGTGGGTGCAGGCCATTTGATACGCGCTCTTTCTTAGCTAGCCATCATAACTTTGGCCAAAATAATTAAAACTCGGACTTCCGATCCCTCCCTCCCTCGATGTAGCATTCGCAGTGATGAATATTTAGGGTCTTGCTAATGAATGCTACCCTTGAAATCTCTTTGGCTTTGTTGGCTTCTACAATCAGATGCGACTAGCGAAATTGGTAGTTCAATTGACGCGGACACGGCACGGTCCGGTCACTAATCGATATTCGTTTCCTCAATTATTTCTTAATTCTGGTTTCCACCTGGGCTTAATTACGATTATAGTGTGGTTTCATTGGATTTGTAGACTACTTGTTAAAGTTGCTCATTATGATTTTTCGTAGACGTTCGAACGAAGT
This sequence comes from Metrosideros polymorpha var. glaberrima, assembly GCA_001662345.2. Lineage (NCBI taxonomy): Eukaryota > Viridiplantae > Streptophyta > Magnoliopsida > Myrtales > Myrtaceae > Metrosideros > Metrosideros polymorpha. The sequence continues at coordinate 3,953,932 of BCNH02000003.1, read as the reverse complement.
TGTCTCTTATCTACATGGAATACTTTGTTGGCGTGTTCACCATAATCCGTCTCTCTGGCCAAATTTACGTGCATCTTCTCCATTGAAGCCTATTTAGTCTCTGTAGAAACCAGACGACAATATTACAAAAAAAACGAGAATTTTCTCTGTAGGTAGGTTTCCGAAAGAATTGATAAGTGCTCATACATAATTGGTCAAAAAAGTTAAATGATAATATGATTTTTCGGTAAACCAAGGACCTTATGTGGATCGTTGGATATTGTTTCAAATGGACCCTCACCATATAGGGGGGTTTTAAACCTACAGGGATTCACCAATGACGGTCTCCCAATGGAGCGAGTTGCTTGGTACACTTGCATTATTTAACGTCGAGAGGTTACTGATCCCTGCCCCCCTAAGTTGGAATGTATATTTTTCTTGCCATTTACTTGGCTATACACTTTGTTGTTTTACATCTAGTAGAGCCCAAGATCCGACCGAGAACCCAGATGAAACATTTTAAGGACTTGTTTAGGTCCAAGTGCTCATATATTATTGGTCAAAAAAGTTATTGATAACCTGATTTTTCTGTAAATTGGTATTTTTTTTGTAACTTTTTCTTTTTTTTACTAACACCTTAAATTTTCCAATTCCTATTTATTGGAGTGTCTTACCAACTTTTTTTTTTTTGGTCGATATTTCCAATTGAGTTACCAACTAGTTTTGGTTGCTAGTTGCTAACTCCATTTGAACTACATACCAATGTTTATTCCATTTTTCTTCAAATATAAAGTTTCCTATCGTTTATCAACTTTTATTTTTTTTACTCTTATGAATGTTTTCAATTTATCAACTCTTACATGAGTTCACCAATCTTTAGTTATGTGGCTTACCATTTTTGGTCTCATTAGGTTATCGACTAATTTTGGTTTGCCAAGTCTCATTAAAGTTTCTTACCAACGAATATTTGGTCATATTTAAATTTACCAACTTTTCTATTGAGTTACCATATTTATTTTCCTTACTTACCGACTCATCAAATTTACCAACTCTTTCTAAAAATAACCTACCTTAATTAGAGTGATTACCTACCTTTCTTAATTACGCCTTAAATTTCACAACTCCTTTTAGAAGTCACCAACTAATTTTTTCTCATAAAAAAACTTCTTTTACATTAACTAAGTTTTTTTGTAACTTTGCCACCAACATTTTAAATTTACCAACCATTTTTAAAGTTTTTTATTTGTCTGGTTCTATCATATTTTTATTTTACAAGCCACTGTGTATGTTATGTATTGTGCACAGATTGTGAAACCCTACTCTCTCACTCACACGTCCCTGCCCCTAGCCCCCCCAAAATGTGGGGAATCGAACTACTCACCTCCCCCTTCTCAAGTGGGACGGGTGGCCACTGGGGCAATCCACATTGGTTTATATGAAGTTAAAAACATTTATTTGGTGAGTTACCAATTTTATTACCAATTAAGCCCATAGAAAAATTGGTAAATTAATAAAACTACTAATTGTTTAATCGGAGAAAAGTTGATAAATTACTTAAATTTAAATTATTAATTTCATATAAAACTTGGTAGATTCAAGGCGTAATTGAAAAAGGTAAATAAAAGATGGTAATTAGAAGAAAAATAAACTAGGTAAGTAACAAAAATGATATTTTGTAACCCAAAACTAGTTGGTAACTTAAACGGAGAAAAGTTGGCAAGTCATTCTAAACAAGGTGGGTAGTTTACAAAAAAAATTTGGTTAAATTTAAGACAATGCTAAGAAATGCAAATAAAGTTTGTAAATGACAAGAAAAGTTGACAAACTTGAAAAAGAACCCAATAAATGTCGATAAGTAAGTCAAATGACAGTTGGTAATCTAATATTAAGTGGTAATTCAATGAAAAAATTTTATGAGTCACATTAATTTAGGTTGGTAACATTTTAAAAGAGTGAGTAAATATAAGAGGTAACCGACCAAGTCAAATATAAAAATTGGTAACTCGATAGAAAAGTTGGTAAATTAAAATAAAAGTAAACGATTTGTATGTAGCACAAATGAGAATTAGTAATTGAAAACAAATTGGTAATTTAGTTTACTAAAGTGGGTGAATCACTCTAATTTAGGTTGGTATTTTCGTATGAGAGTTAAGAAATTCAAAGCTTTGATTAGTTTATTGACACCTAAATTTTTCCTGTATATCCATCATCCATTTATCATAATAAAAAATCTGAGGGATTGGGTTTGCCAATAACGGCGGAATTTAAACCTTGATAAAAAAAAAAAAACAATCAGGTTATATGACCTTACATGGGAAAAGTACCAAAAAAGTTCTAAACATATTGTATTGGTACCAATTATGTCCTAAACCTTTTTTATTAGGCTTAAACCCATTAATTGGACCTATTTAGTTATAACCTTTTTGCATTGGTAGCAATTGAGTCCATTTGGCCAATTTTGGATGAAAGTTGCTGACGTGGATGCCGACAGTTCAAGGTGACAGATCTGACGTAAATATTTTTTAATATGATTTTTGTTTTTTTCAAATTTTTTAATTTTTTTTTTCCACAATGGCCGGCAAATTGCTAGCCACAAAGTGAGGGTCATTGGAGCTCACCGGCCATTGGCGAGGGTCGTAGCCTTCTCCCAGCCTCCCCCAAATGTGGGCGAGGCAGCCCTGCCCACATTTGGACGAGGCAAGCCTTGCCATTGCCTAGCCGACCGCGGGCAAAGGTAGCCTTGCCTGCGGTTGGCGAGGCCATGGCCACCTTCACTTGGGGCCGGCGAGGTGGCCTTGCCCACGACCATCGCTAGGCAGCCGCAAACAAATGTGGTCGTGGCCTCGCCAGCCACGGGTGAGGCCACCTTTGCTCGTAGTTGCTTGCGCATTGCCCACATATGGGCAAGGCCGGGTGAGGGTTGCGACCCTCGTCCAATGGCCGGTGAGCTTGGCAACCCTCATCGACCACATTGGAAAAGAAAAGAAAAACATAGAAGGAAAAAAGAAGAAAAAAATAAAGGAAAAAGAAAAATACCAACAAAAAATTTTAAAAAATTGTATACATCAGCGGTAGCCATGTCATATAGAACAACCAGCGTCTGCATCAGCAATTTTCTGGCAAAATTTGGCCAGATGACCTTAATTAGTACGAATGCAAAAAGCTTTAGGGCTAAATTGGTCCAATCGAAAGGTTTAGGATTGAATTGGTACAAATGCAATAGATTTAGGAATTTTTTGGTACTTTTCCCAACCCTACATCCATTTTTCTCACTAAATTCCTTGTGCATGTAAAAAAAATGGAACTTACATTAGTTGTAAATCACATTTTCGGGACTAGTTTAATTCATGCTTAGTCACATCTCAGGTTATTAGACATTCCACTATTATTGTATAGTTTTAGGATGTATGCATATTTAATTGAGAGTACTTGCAAATTTGAATTTAAGCATAGCTTATGGAACCTGTTCGGGAGCTTTATAACAGGGCAGTGTAATATTTTTTACCCGACTTGTAGTGAGTTTTCCATCATTTTATCGCTTTATTATTATCATGGTTTATTTATGATGATACTGTATCACATGTCATACTATGCACGACCATTTAGATGTGGGTGCCTAGGGACATTCCAAAATCGAAAAGATGGCATGAAGCGTTTTCATATAAAGACAAAATGTACCAATTTCAGGGTGTCAGGTTAAACTCTAGAGTAATTAAGTTGTTGAGCCTAAATCTCTGCTTCGCTTCGCAATAGTAAGACAACCTTACGAGTTTTACTTGGCCTCTTACCCGCCTCCAACAGGTTAGTGGCGGCTCCTAAAGTAAAAACGAATTTTCATAATTATTCAAGTCAAACTAAGTTGCGATTGGTAGGGTTTGGGCACACCCAAACCTAATACAAGCACCATTTTGTAAGAGGAATTGTCTGCACTTACTTGGTAATTTGTTAGCTCTACTAGAGGGATATCAAATGTTTCGCCTTGGGTAGGGTCGTGACAAAGTTATACAAACAAAAGTTGGTATGTTAGTACAAAAATTACTAATTTGCACACTATCAAGAAAACTTGGTAATTTCATAAAAGTGTCGGTAAGTTACTAACAAGTTACCTTAATTTTTTTACCAACAGTTTTTTGACACTTGTCAACACATATTGAATTTTTTGTTTTTTGGTATGTCATACCCTCTCTTTTTGACTTTTATTTTGCCTCTTTATAGAGCATCGGGCCCAAACCCTACACCTGAAACTAAACGTCCTCACCTCAGTCAATTCTCTTACCACTGGACACACGGCCTAGCGGGTCAGCACTTATTGAAATTTATCAGCATAAGAAAAAACCCTTATTTTTAGGTACGGAAAAAACATAGGTTAGATTGGACTATTGATTTGTTTTTAATGGAGGCTATGGTTATAGGCATCTGTTGATTAAGAAAAGCTCCTATGAATGCGTGCATCTCCTCGTGATAGAATGAAAAACATAAACAAGTTTCAGTTTACACATTTTTCCTTGTTGTATCTTTTAAAAGCCAAAGTAGCAACACCATTCGTCATCCGGTCATCCCGTCCTCGAAGCACGCCAAGAGAAGCAACACTTTCCTCCATCTTGAAATGTTCGGATACTATCTGAACTGGTTGATGATCTATATCCACGAAGGATATCAACACGAGAGAGCACTCGAAAACAATCCATTTTAATTCCTATATCACGCGAAGATGCCTGCCTTCATCTCAAGTTAAACCGTCTGCGAGAGTCGAGGCACTCCTCGCCGCACTCGAACAGACCTCAAACTTCGATGTCGAGGGTACGAGTAGCGCTATGGGATCAAGGATAGTCCCATGGAGGAAGCAAATTGATTAATCCGGGGACGCGAGCTAGATTGAAGGCACGAGTGCACTCGTTGATCTGATGGGCCTGTTTCGTGGTGAAGCTCACGGACAACACATGCTTGGATGGTGAGCGGGCTTATTCCTCTAGGCAGGACCGGTCCATTCTCTCAATACGAGAGCAACCGATGATCCACTTTCTCAGATGGGTGCTCAGATCACAATCATCTACAGAGGCACGTCGATTGAGACGATGGTGAACGACGACGATGAGTGAGCTTTGATGGGTCTTCGCTTTTGGACGTTTCTGGTGGAAAACTATTACTTACATCCCCTGTAATGTAACTTGTCGTTGCAAAGTGGCACTGTCACTTTCGCAATGAAAAAGGAAGAAAGAGACCGCCCCTTGCTCTTGTTTTTACCCAAGTGAGATGTACATTTCAGAATGTTACAAGAATTTGTTATATGATTTTACATAGTAAGAGCGGGCCTAGATAGACTTTTTAACCTTTCGATGGACACACTTTGACTTTAATCCATGACATATGAGACTTTATGACGACGTGCAAACTTGGACACGTAACTTTATTTATAAGTTTTTCGTGACTTTGAATGATGTATTGAATTTTGGGAGGAAAATAGAGATTTGTTTTTGTAACTTTTGTGAAGGATGAACAAACATGCCTTGAGCATATGAATCAATTTCGTATTCACCAACAATTGAAACAAATTGGCGATGAATATCGTAGTCAATCCTACTCCTACCGCACAACCGAGGGTGGAGTGGGTCCGAGCACTTGTTGCTTTTGTCGGCTCCTGTCGGCTGCCTTTGCCATTTTCCACCTCCATTATTATATTATATTATATTATACATTTTCCATTTCCTTGATTCCCCCCTTCAAAAATGTTTGTGCTCTCTGATTTATTCCATTCCATTATATCAGAATATGAAGGGAACAAAAGATTACATCAAAGGCGCGCGCGCTTAAATGTGTGTACCTACTGCTTCATCTTCAAATGAAGTGACCAAAAAACTTCCTCACTTTTACCTGCCTTCAAATGAACTTTTTTCGAAAGGAGAAAATGATTTCAAAGAAGATACTATAAAGAGGGCTTTTCACGAGTTATCTTTCTAAGTAGGAGTATCATAGAGCGAAAAACTCAAGAAAGTAAAAGAGGGTTGATATATTGCTGAAAGACTAAAGCTATTCCTAATGGATCAAAACAGGAAATTTGAGGAGATGCTTTTAGAAACATCAAAAGCGAATGCATGCACTGAGATGGAGCTTTTTCATGTAATGAAATCTCTGTGGTTTTGAAAAAATCTCAAACTTGCCAATGAGATGGAACGGCCCTTAGAAAGACAAGGAATCAAATTGAGAGCTTTCCATTGTTTGAGTCAAAAAGGTAGAGAACCACCATCTCTAGTCCACCCCACAATGAATTTAAAAGGCAACACATTTGGCACTATTTTGAATCCACATATCAGACAGAAATTCCCACGCATTAAACCCCCTAAGAAAAATATACTAACATATATCATGAGGTGTAGTCAAAACAAACCTCTCTCTCTCTCACTCTCTCTCTCTCTCTCTCTCTCTCACACACACACACACATAAAGTAAAGCCAACGCATCAAGCCATCATACATACAACCTAAAACATTCTTTCTTGCATCAACTGCAGCTCAAGACAAACAGAAGGTGGTCTCTCTCTCTCTCAAGTCACCTTTTTCCTTTTTCCTTAATTTGCTCCATCAGGGCTTGTTCATGGATACTGCTCAATGGCCGTCACAGGTAGAGACATCCGTCTCTCTTGTCTCTCTTGCTCTCTTCTTTTTTGCAATTCTCAGCTTTCTTCTCTCTCAGAGCTTCCATGGATTGAGAGGTTCTTTGTTTGGTGTCCTTTTCTACCTGTACATAAGATGCATGGTGTTCTTTTGGCGTTGATCTTACTTTCATCACGTTGCTGTTCTCTCTTTTGCAAAAGTGAAAACTTTTGCTTTTTGAAATGCGAGGGCAATTGCTTACTGCGACTTTTCCTTTCTTCACCTTTTCTTTTACTTATGTTAACTGTGATCATAAAGGAATAGGGGAAAAGGCATCATTTGTAATCAGCCCTTGTTCTTTTTAGCTCTTCTCTCTCCCTTTCTTTCTATTTAGTTCCTTTAACAGAAACTACTTCGGCCAGGAAGAAGAACAATATCTAACGTCTAGAAGCTGTAAACCGCTAGCTAATTGTCGATGTTCGATTTGATTGTCTCTAGCCTACATGCCTAAGATGGTTCTTATCATACAAGTCAGTGGTGAATTGTGAAGATTGATCTCTTACTCATAGTGAGAATAAAAACCTTTCTCACCTCTCCCATCCTATCAAACCCTAATTCTTGTGAGTCCTTATTGTGAACTAGGACACAAGGGTGGTCAAGGGAATGGAAGAGACATCTCCAAACGCATGCAATAATAGGGCCATGTTGGAGAAGAGAGCAAGACCTCAGGAGCAGCTGAATTGCCCAAGGTGTAATTCGAACAACACAAAGTTCTGCTATTACAACAACTATAGCCCGACTCAACCCAGATACTTTTGCAAGACTTGCAGAAGGTACTGGACCGATGGCGGGTCTCTAAGGAATGTCCCAGTGGGAGGCGGTTCGAGGAAGAACAAGAACGTATCCACCTCGTCGTCGTCATCAGCTTCTTCTAGGCTCCCTGATCTTAACCCATCAACTGTAATCTCTCACTTCTCTGCTCAAAACCCGAAGGCAGGACTACTGTATGAAGGTCAAGATCTCAATTTGGGCTTTCCAGCCACCCAAGAATACCACGCAACAATTGCTCAGTATGTTCAACTTCCGAAAGTCGATCGTGAGACTAGTAGCAGCGGTCCAGATAACGGCTCTAGTGCACCTTCTTCAGCTCTAGAGCTGCTCAGGAATAGTTCTAGTGGAATGGGTTCAAGGGGCTTGAGTCTTCCTTTCCTCCCGGCAAACATACAGGCCGATTCCAATGCTCTCTACTCATCGGCAGGGTTTAGTTTGCAAGAACTCAAGCCCTCTCTTAGCTTCTCTGTGGACAGCAGGTATGCAAGTGCCCATGGAGTTGTTCATCAAGAGAATGGTGGCAAGTTACTGTTCCCTTTTGGAGGAATGATGAAGCAGCTTTCGAGCACGGGTGGCAGCGATCAGGTAGATCACAATGGAAAGGGTCAGAGCGGTTCAAGTGCATATTGGAATGGAATGTTAGGTGGAGGATCGTGGTAAAGAGGGATCATTCAACTGGGGAAGCTGCGTGCGCTGGCTCTTTTCCTCTCTTTCGTGTTAACCTTTTTTTTTTTCCTCCTCTCCTGGTTGCTACATGTCTGAAACTGTTCAGAGCTAACAGATAGAATACATGTATTGTATGGCTTTCTTTTCTTTTTATTTTCCTAAACAGTTTAAAGCTTTTTGGAATCTTAGAAGGGTTTGCTTTTGCTAGCTAGTCAAGCGAAAAGTTGGATGAAGTTCATCGGTTTGGAGTTTACCTATCTGAGATGTGCTTTCTTTTCATATCAAACAAAGGAAAAGTTGGATTCAGAGGTTAATAAATACCTAAGAATAATCAAGGGTATCTTCCTGCCTGAGTAGTAATACCCTGGAAAAAATCATGAAGTTACTAAAGAAGGTTTCTCAATTATTAATGAGATATGGGATGTGTGTCGTGCATGCGATCAGTGAAGACCCCCTTTAGTTTGCCTCTCAAGTACCAATGAACTGGTTTTCCTTAGCAAAGAACCTCGAACTCCAATTCGTCTCGCATGTCTAAACAAAAAATTGTTAGATGGCTAGGGTTTTAAGTAATGTCACGATAGAGCATGGTAACGACGACTTAATATCTGTGAATTTGTGTTTCTACGGTTTTCTCGATTTCGATGTGCAGAAACTCCACTTAGTTGTTGAGCTGCTGTGACATGAGCCTGTCATTGAGGGCATAGGTGATCCAGACTCGTGAAGGTAAAAAAGACGAGACTCTTGTGCAAGTAAATGGGGGCCGGGGGGGAGCATCAGGGGTCTCTCTTGTCAAAGTGATTCAAAATGAGTGAGAAAAGACGAAGCTTCATGGGCAGAAGAGACTAGAAGAGAAAATGGGAAAAGAAAAGAGAGTTACCTGCCTCAACCAAATTGCTCACCTAATGTTCTTTTTTTATTTGGGTATCCACTGAGATTTGGAGGACCCCAAACTCTGCGTCGCTGCTTGAATTTTGATCATTACTTGCATGTTATCCACTTCCCTTTAAAATATACCAAAGTAAAAAGACCCCCAAAGAAAAATTTGTGCCAGTCCCCACCCTTCTTTTTGGCCTGAGCCGGGACCCACCAGAACATTCCCAGTAGGCAAGCGTGTTGACATAAACACTAGCTATTCTCCACTATGCCAAGGAAAATCTGAAAATATTCTATGGTCACCTTCACCATTTTCTTCAACCTACGGAGGAGACTTTCTTGTTAAAAAAATGGAATTTGGTATCATATAAGTTGCACATGGCCCGTTGATGTCTATTCGTAGGGATCGATTCCATTCGCATCCATATTCTGGACATGGAGATCCCTTCTCTTCTCCAGCAGCCTCATAATGGAAGAGACTCCACTCTATTTGTTGCTAGAAAGAGAAAGCACAGACCTGATGGCTGCTACAAATTCAATTCCCTAAGCTCTATCAGGAAATTTCGCAGAAAGTCCTTCAACGTAATAATGTTCGTGCGTTTACCCATCGCTTTCTACCAAACTGGATACCCCAACAACAGATTGCAAATGCTGAGGGCCGCAGACAATATCCAACCACCCGTTCAAAATCAAGGCACTGCAAACAAGCGATTTAACACCGGCCATTAGGGGTGAGCATGGTTCCCGGGTAAAACCGGGAACCGGAACCGGAACCGGAACCGGACCGTGGTTCTAGGTTCTAATATGAGAGGGTCCGGTTCCGGGTTCCATTTTTTAGGAACCGCCGGAACCGGAACCGGGAACCGAGAACCGATTAGGAACCGAATACTAAAAAGAAACCTATGTGTTTGCTTATGATAGGTGATAGCCAGAAATCTTCTTTGGTAGTAATTGTTTTGTTGATCCCGATGCATTGAAAGCATATGCTGATTCTAAAGGAATCAAGGTGAATTTTTCAATTTTTTGTTTGGTTTTAACCAAGGGAATTCAAAGTGTTTGCAATTGTGAAGTTGGTACTTCTTGCTTGGTTTGTTTGCTTGATAGTGTTCTAAGATGATTAATTGATTTTCTGAATTTGCTCTACTACCAAGTTGATAGCATTTTGTACTGAAACCTATTCTCATTCCCTTTGTATTTTGCTTTCATTGTCGGTAGGTACCACATACTTGTGATCCATAAAGAGAGTTTTCCTGGTGAAGTTCAGGAGGTCTTAGTGTGAACCAAAGATGGAGTAAAATTTAGGGCAACCTGTTGCGTAATTGTCACTTGGCGAATGTAGCGCAAAAACGGAACATACTTTAGGTTTTATAATTTAGGCATATCCATGCACTGAAGTTCTATAATTTAGGTTTTATGTTACGTGTTTTGTACTTTTTCTTGTTTATTTTATCTTACGTTTTCATATTTAATGGATTGTTGCTACGACAAATGGGAAATTTTCATTTTTGTAATTGCGTTTACTTTTATTTTTTGCTTAACTAAAAATGAAAAAGAAAAAGAAAAGAACCTGTAAGAACCTGGAACCTGTGACAGGGTAGGTTCCAGGTTTTGACGGGTAGGTTTCAGGTTCCAGGTTCTGACGGGTAGGTTTCAGGTTCCAGGTGGAACCTGTGAGGAACCTGGAACCGCTCACCCCTACCGGCCATCTCAGAAGCAACAAATGTCGGCAACAAGCCTTGGGATTGTTCAGTCTTGAAGTCCCTTAACCTGTCCCTATGACGCTTATTTTTCTGGCAGAAACTTCTTGTCGTCGTGTACAACATAAAAGAGTACAGAAAACTAACCATAATAAAAAGCCACGGATGTACAATAAGAACGATATAACACTGACGATATAACACTGACAACGCGCTATAAACTGACAAAAGCAACAAGTGCTTGCTCTGTTATCTGGATGATGGAGTTTCTTTGCTGTACATAAGTAAACTGCTACACTTATAGGACAGAGCTTGCCAAAGAAGTCGGTCCAATAACGCTATACCGAGCATACTCCAATCTGACTTCTACACAGAGATGAAGCGGAACGACAGCTCACTTCTCATAAGATCATAGTATCAAAGTTCCTTTCGAGTCCAATCATTTGTCTGCATTGATTCCAAAGATTCGAACCTTGTGCATATTAGGAAATTTGGCAACAACTAGCACGATCACAGCAAGTGTGTTCAAGAAGAGCATAGGATTCTGGTAGTCGGTCGTGTGAGATGCTATCAAGTAACTGTCAAGGATCATTAGAACAAAAGAGTCAGTGCTTGCATGACGAACAAACCCCAAAAGTAAAGTCAGTTCACAAAGATATGACGCTAGTATAGGAAAGAGGACAATCAACAACAACAGGGAAGGATATTCACTTCCTCTAACACTGTAAATTTCAACTTGTGAAAGCCATCGACACTGTCAGCAACAATTTGAGAAATTTATACTCTAATGACCGAAATGAATAAGGTTATTATTATTTTTTTAACAAGAACTAGCCTTCCACCTAACGAAAAATAACAAAATGCCAATACAACGACCAAGCACATGCTCATTATACTGCCCTACAAGTGGATGCGAGCAATCATGTATTAAAGATTCTCGCTCTCAAAATTTGAAATCAAAGAAGTTCACAATACTGTCATCCAAACTAACTACTATTTTTCATGAAGTTATTAGCTAATCTATCTTTCGTTGGCCATGCTTTTAGCTATTGAAGGAAAATTGATGATGGTGACAACTTGTAATTTCAGGAAAAACAGTGCATAACTGACTCAAATAATATACAACCTTGAATCTTGCGTAGAGTGGAGAATTGGAAGAGGGAATCAAAGTTTCTCGTATTCATTGAGACAACCACGAGTCACTAACTTAAGGAGACAACTGTTATGAAGTGCAGAGAAGACTGCAAACTAACCATGGGTCTTGCTTAAGAATCAATACCATCGACAAGACATAAACTGCCTTTACTAGGACAATTGACACGTATAATAACTTTAGCCTACCAAGACCGAGTAGACAAAAAATTCATCATTTTTCCGAATGGTTCTGAACGAAATAGTTCCATCCATCTCTGGGGCATCATTGCTCATAGGTGAGGTAATTAAGCTACTTTAGGAACATGAGCTTAATAGATAATATTACACAATCTTAGCTTTTGCTTTGACTAAACATTTAAAGCATCCCACATTGCTTACTTAAGAGATTTTTAATGGCCTCATATACATGTAGTATCCTTTCACTCATAGCTTAAGCTTTTTTGTTCAACTTTCTAACATTGCATCTAAGTCAAGTTTTAAGTCTTTACGCGTATTATACTAATTCACTTTACAAATGTGCAGTATCACTCCACCGAAGTAGACATAAAAGGCATCGCACCAAGTGCTGATAGTTTTAACACGTCTCACTAGTCTATCAACAGAAACTTTATACACACGATCTACAAATGTAGCCCTATTCATTTTAGAAAACCCAGACAACCTGATCGTGCCCCTATTTTTTAATGTTTCAACCATATTTTTTTCCTTTACTGCTTCGATGGATAAGATCATGACTATAGAAAACAACCAAACAGTGTGGAACAGAGAACCATTGACCTGGATCCTGAATGGTAATATAATAACTATGACCGCAGTGTCGAGCATTCTATTTAGCAACGTTTTATGACTTTGATATGCTAGAGCCTAGAATAGAATGATCGCATCCTCTTTTCTAGATAACTTTGCAGAAATGAACTTACAGCACCACTGGTACAACAGTAAGAAACTTTCTGTTCCGCGTGAGCTGTTTCCCATTGTCTATTTGCTCCCACCATGTCAGGCCATTGTAGATTCCTTGATCTTCTGAGAAAGGTGTTCCTTTCTTCCAGTGGAAGAAGTGGTAAGTGACCTGAAGGGGGAGTCCAGAGCTTACAATTTTGTATCTGGAGGCGTTAAGCAGCTTAACCAAGAACAAAAAGAAGAGACCCAAAAACAGTATGGCCACATTAAGCAACTTAAGAGAGCATGAAAAGAACAAACCTAAACCAGCCATGGCCACTTATCTAACAAACGCTACAACTAAATGGATAATTGCCTTGGAGTGCGAGAAGGGCCAAATGGGACGGTCATAATTTTCTGCAACCAGTATTTTGGATGATCAAATTTTGAGCGACACAAAGTGATTTAAGAGTATCCTATTATTATGACAATAGATTACCAAAAGACATTGACAAACGATGGACTTCATCTCTGGCTCATTTTCCCCAAAACGGCAAACTATCCATGAGTTGACCTTTTGCAAATGCAAATATCAGATGTTCACACAACACGCAATAGAGACAGAACGAAGCAGGTGCTAGGCTTTAATAGGTGGGGAAGCTCTCTCTATTCTTCCTTGAAACAGATAATAACATTGTACGTTGCCAATCGTGAATACCAAATTCAACTGGAATCTAAGAAGATCAGGAAGGAAGGCTAAAGATATGCCCAAGTAGTCACCCCACATGATCCTCCTACTCCTACGCCCACCAAACAGAGGGAGAGACGTGCATCATATGCGCATACGCTACGCAGATGTTCCGTCATCAAACACCTATACATGGATGACAACAAAATCCCACAAGAGCTATCGAAGCCACGGAGCATGAGAACAAGATTTGAATATTTAATTGAGGCATAAAAAATGCAGCTTGCAGGAGGTGTTTGCCCAGCTAAACGTCAAAGCAGTGGGAAAACGGAGATTCGCATAGCAATAAAAAGGGAGCAGCGAACAAGAGCTCCATTCAGCGCGCGCGGAAGGAACAAAGGAAGCAAAATTCCAAAGCAGAAGAGGAGGGAGAGAATTACGAGGAAGTGGGAGAGGTTGACGACGGTCCAGGCGGTGCCGGGAGAGCAGGAGGTGAGGGAGAGGACGAGGAGCCAAGAGAAGAAGAGGATGAGAATGTAGGAGGTCCACACTCCCGGGTACATGAACCACTCGGTGTTCCGATTCATATCCACCGGCGGCACCGCCTTCACATACAAATTTGCCATCGTCGCCGCCCGAAGCACGATCCGCACTCAGCCGGAGCCCCTCGGTTGCTGGGGAATCAATTCGACGGCGTAAAACAAGAAAGAGAAAGAAGGAGCAGCTTGTTCTTCTTCAATCCTTGTGTTTGGTTTTCCCGCAGCTGCCACAGCCACGACAGCGACGGACGGGATATCCTCACGAGAGAAGGGACGCGGAGAGATTGCAGAAGACGAGGAGGTAATTCGAGGAGCTCTTGCTGTGCTGACGATACTCCAGAAAAGATCAGGAAGGAAGAGATTTTGGCGATGAGGACGATGATGATGATGACTTACGGTTCGCGATTACCACACCAGTGCCTCCCCTCCCTCGCTCGCAGGTGAAGGACGATAGA
>BCNH02000003.1:3909653-3939563 GCA_001662345.2 Metrosideros polymorpha var. glaberrima | reverse complement strand
GGGGGGGGGGGGGGGGGGGGGGGGGGGGGGGGTTGTGCCACGACGCTTGAAACGACGACGCGCCGCTCGCCATGTCTGCTGGGCTTCGTCACAAGCCCATATGACTATGGGCCCGATGGTTATGGGCTATGCCCAGATTGGACTGGGCATAATTAAGCTGATTTTAATCAAACCGTTGGAGGGCTGAAAAGTCAAACATCCAATCGCCGCCGTCAATCAATATTGGCCCATGACTAGCCAGGTCCCACAACTTCCAATCGTAGTAGGACAAAAATGCTCTCAAACGCCCAGCACCAATACTAGCTTCTCTTATTGCTCAATTATTAAAAATTAGCTTAATTAATGAAAATTTGTTAATTGAAAATTTTCATAATCCCCCCCCTCCCCCAAAAAAAAAAACATTCGTGTACGGATAGAAAACTACATTTAGTAGTTAAAGAATGAAAATTTAGTATGCGAATTCAACTGACCCTACTTGTTTGATTTTTCATTTATCATGTGCATATAGGTACTAACTAATGTATCACTTATTGAATAAGGTTAAATGGGTTTTTTTTTGGGTAACGAATGAGTAGTTACGATTAGAGATTTTAATCTACTCAATAGACTCTTGGTCTTCTCGATGCATCGGGAGGGACATAGGCAATGTTATTATTGCAAATTTGTGACTGTTGGCTTTATTTCATCCCCATAAATTCTTGTCCTTCTAGTACGAAATGAAATTTAGGGCATTGAAGTGAATCCCATGTCTCCTGGTTCTTATATGGTCTTGTTAACCTAGCGCCAAAGTCGCTAGATTAATGATATTTAATGACAAACTGTAATCGTTCTCAATGCATTGATTATGCATGACATGAGGAAAATAATGTCTTGGAAATTACAAACTTTCTTTAATTAGAGATTGACAATATCCTCTTTAGATTTGTCCCACCTTATATATACTAAATGGGAAAACACACGAAAAATATCATGATAGTTCATCCTCATCAATATGCATATTAAGGCTTGAAAACCTGCAATTAGCATTCCAAATTGTATCTAATATCAAGTCCTATCTCCGAATTTTCCATTTTGGTTTAAGTTTTGTCCCTTCCACAATCTTAACTCTACCCACATTGAAAAAACAACTTGCCCACAACCCTACCCCCTCCCAGCGTTGTCATGCATGCCACGGCATCACCACTCGCCGCCAACTGCACCCTAACTGAGCCGCGACTGGTTGAACTCCACTCCTACCTATCGAGCTTTGCCGGCGTCGAGCTTGACCTAGATCTGTCGAGCTCTATGTTGATGGAACTCTACCCAAGTTCGACGCCTGCCATTGAGGGAGAGGGGCAAGGCAGCGTTGATAAAATGGATATGATTTTTTAATATGAAACTCCAAAAGATAGTTAAGGATAACAACCAAAAAAGAATGATCCCTCTATTTTTAATCACTCACCCCCCAAAAAGGTTGTCAAGAGGTTTTATCAGTGACTCCGGTGAGTAGAATTGTCTCACTTAACACGTGAAGCAAGATTAGTTGATTGAAGGATTGATAGAGGACCATGACGTGAAAAGGGCATGACCGTGGCAATAAGCTAACGGATGATCCCTTACATTTGTAAACTGAAGACCACCAAATAAAAGAGAAAAGCACTTATTAGGTCTAGCATGATCCCTTTGTATATTCAAACCCCATCGGAGCATTTCCACTTTATGCCGTGACCAATTAGGTCATCCCTCTCTCTCTCTTTGAATTGCACCTTCAAACATTTTAGTAAGGTACCTAAAATTAGGTCACTATCTCACTTTTGTACTTTACCACTAGCCAAAGATCGATACAAATGTACATTTTCATAGCTTAAGTTACGTCTTATTGGGGTGTGGTTCATATTGCCCATCGACAGGAAAGTACTGGGGTCCCACTAGCCAGAGGACTTTTATGATTTAAGCCCGTATTTTTTATTAGTAGTTTGGATTTTGGCTCATGAATAGCTACTGCTTATATATACTCTCTTTCTCTTGTAATTGAGCGATGTAACGAGAGAGGCAAGATGCTAAATTATAGTGGAATTCTCTGCTGGACGTAGCCTTAGTTTAAGGGTAAACCAGGATAAAATCTTGCGTCTCGATTTCTCTCTTTCTCGACTTTTTTACTCTTTTTCGTGTGATTGTGCGTCAATACCTAACACGTCTGTCGATTAATTTCTGCACCACTACATGCACGTTGACGAGCACAATAGTTTATTTTACTTTTTACTTACAAGAACCTTCCCCGAAGATGCAGAAGCGAAACTGCATAGTCCTCCAAAATTTGCAGATTTGTCTTTGTGGGATCAAGACAAGCTTAAACAAAGCTCAGACAGATCTCCGGGCAATGGGGTTTGTTTTCTTTCTCTATGAGTTGGTGCCGTTGCAAGTCGTTCCTTATCCGTCTGAGAACTAAAATTTCCTTGCAATGTGCCCATGACGTCTTGCGGAAAGCGTGATGTGATCTTATTAGTTTTAGGCCATGTTATCTCATCTTTTCCTCATTCCGATGCGTGGAGCTAAAAAGAAACTGTAAATAATGTTAGCGACTGATAAGTGTGTCCAAACCCTGAGCTTACCTACTCAACAATTTGGAAAATGTCACCTTCCCTAACATGGCCCACCTACTTTAGGGGCAATATCTTATGTTTTAACGAGCCAACCCAACTTCCTATTTACTTTAAGAGACGTCGAGACAGTCGTATGTATATGCTCGACTGGTGTCCGAGCAAACAACACAGCAGCCCAGGACACGGACATTTTGACCTGAAGAAAGCCAAACAAAGCCTGTGTCCACATTGATGCAGCTTAACTAGTGTTCTTCAGTTTAGTGTCCTTTAGAAAACAAATAGCTAGCTTTCGTCCAAATTTATCTGGTGATGGAAAAACAAGTGTCGGGAGGGCCAGAATGGAGGATCAATGTTCCGGACGGAACGCCGAGGGTACCTGTTCCTGAATGGAGCTATTATTGCAAGCCTTGGTTGGCATTGAAGGGCTTGGTGGGAGGGGCTCGTGGCGAGGATCCTGAATTTTCTGGAGAAGGCGTGGGAATTAGGAGTTTCGGAGCCTAAGAAATGTTGGTGTTTGTTTGTAAAACAAACACATAAGGCATTTTCCTTGTCCCACATAGAAAAGAAAGGAAAGTTTTGATTTCTTTATTAGTTAAAGCGTTATCTACTATTGTAAATAGAGAAATGGGTGAGTGGGCTAGACCCCATAATACTCACGTGCGGGTGCGCGAATAATTGCGCGATTATTAGGCGCACTTAGCATGCTTGCGCGTCGCGGACCAAACTAAGCCTTAATCAACAATTAAGTTTTTTTAATTTCGAAATTAATTTTGACTCGTGACTATTCAGACAAAGCTGTTCAATTTAAGACCTGAAAGGGTGTGTTCGAAATCGACAGTTTTCATACTTGAAAGGTTATATTCGAATTGCAATTCTTCGGACATGAATGGGTGTGTCCGTAGTGACAGTTCACAAACCAAGAGGTACGTTCTATATTTTATATATAGGACAATTTCGGCTCATTCCAGAGAGAGAGAGAACAGAATGAACGATATAACTTTCATTTTCGTCTTCCTTCTAAATAGCCAATCTTTCATTATTTCGCAAGAGAGTTTAGGAGATTTACTGGAATTGCTATCCAGTAATCTTACCGTGACTTTGTTGTATCTTGAAGGAAATTTGCTAGAAACCTATAGCAACCTTGTGGGGCAAATTGATCCTAAAAGAGAGTGATTATACGCCTCAAAGTCCGACTGCATTGTAATTCCATTTCTCCAATATATTTCCAACAATTTTTAGGATCAATTCGCACACGAGTGGAGTCGTAATCTATCAAAGTGATGAATCAGGATATGGTCAAATTGGATCGATTTGACGGCAACAACTTCGCATGTTGGAAGGACAAAGTCATGTTCTTACTCACGGCCCTGAAGATTTCATATATACTGGATTTTGATTTAGCGCCTATTGAAGATCCTGTTCCTACCGCTAAAGGGGAACAACCAAGTGCTGAAGAAGTTGAGAGAGTGAACAAGGCAAAGAAGAAACGTGAAGAAGACGAACTACTATGTCGCAAGCACATTCTGAATACGCTCTCCGACCGACTCAATTATGGCATATGCGATTAGGACACATGAGTGAGGCAAGTATGAAGATGCTGAGTGAGAAAGAGTTGTTGAAGGGTCAAAAGACAAGGATTCTAGACTTATGTGAGCACTGCATTTTTAGGAAGTAACGTCGAGTTAAATTTATTACAGCTTTTCATTCGACTAAGCAACCGGTTGAATATATTTATTCAGAAATCTAGGGCTCGTCTCCAGTTCCTTCGAAAAGAGGTGCCTATTATATGCTGACTTTTATCGACGATTATTCCAGAAAGGTATGGATTTATTTTCTTAAGCATAAATCTGATGTGTTTGATCGGTTTAAGAAATTTAAGGCATTGATTGAGAAGTAGTCAAATAAGCAGATCAAATGCCTGAGAACCGATAACGGCATGGAGTTTTGTGGTAAAGATTTTATTGAGTTCTGCGAGAAAGAAGGGATTGTAAGACACTGCATAGTGCCCAGGACACCACAACAGAATGGCGTCGCAGAACGAAAGAACAGAACTTTGCTTGAGCAAGCTAGATGCATGCTTTCGCATACAGGATTAGATAAGGAATTTTGGGCCGAAGTAATAAATATGTCTTGTTACCTAATTAATCGATTTCCATCATCTACTATTGAGTGGAGAACTCCTGAGAAAGTATGGTCGGGGAAACCTGTTGATTACTCCGGATTACGAATATTCGGATGCCCTGCGTATGCTCATGTGAGTGATGGTAAGCTTGAGCCAAGGGCGAAGAAATGCATATTTCTGGGTTATGCACATGGGATGAAAGGCTATCGGCTGTGGTGCACCGATCCCAAATCACCCGATTTTATATTCAGCAGAGATGTGATTTTTGACGAGACTACAATGCTTCGAGAGAGGAGTCTTGAGACACTATCAACAGGGCAGACGGATCGTGGTGTTAATAGTGAGATGGAGCTTTAGGTGAAGACTTCGGAGACCTTAGATGTAACAGAAGTTGAGACTACAGATGAGGTCATAGTTCTTGAAGTCGATGATACTGAACAACTAGCAGAGTCGCAGCACACTATAGCCGCAGATAGAGAAAGAAGGCAAATTAAACCACCGGTACGTTATGGTTATACAGATATTGCTTATGCACTGACTGTAGGTGATGAAGTGGAGACAAATGAGCCTTCGTCTTTTTTTTTAGGCAATGGCTAGCTTTGAGTCATTGCAGTAATTAGGGGTTATGAGTGAAGAGATGGAATCTCTCCATCGAAATCAGACATGGAAGCTAGTTAAAGTACTTAAGAGCCAGAAGATTGTCGAAAGTAAATGGGTCTACAAACGAAAAGAGGGCATTCCCGGTGTCGAGGTAGCAAGGTATAAGGCGAGACTTGTAGTGAAGAGGTATACGCAGCGGGAGGGCATTGACTACAATGAGGTGTTTTCTCTTGTGGTAAGACATACTTCTATTCGTGTTTTACTTGCCTTAGTTGCTGTACAAGATCTCGAACTGGAGCAACTAGATGTGAAAATTGCTTTTCTTCATAGTGAGTTGGAGGAGCAGATTTACATGAGGCAGCCTGAGAGATTTACTATTCCGGGTAAGGAAGACTATGTTTGCTTGTTAAAAAAGTCTTTATATGGGCTGAAACAATCTCCTAGATAATGGTATAAGAATTTTGATTCTTTCATGGCTAGTTAGGACTTTTCTAAAAGTTAGATGGATAGTTGTGTTTATTTTAGGAGATTGGAAGACGGGAATTTGATTTATCTATTATTATATATTGATGATATGCTGATAGCAGCTAAGAATATGTCTGATATTGATGTGCTGAAGCGGCAGTTGAGTGCTGAATTTGAGATGAAAGATTTAGGTGCCGCAAAGAAGATATTGGGTATGGAGATTTTGCGTGACAAGAATGTAGAAATTTTACTTCTGTCTCAAAAGAAATATATTAAGAAGATTATTGCACGTTTTAATATGCAGTCTGCAAAATCTGTGAGCACACCTTTAGCGAAGCACTTTAAACTTTCAATTAAATTATCACCGCCGATTGAGGAGGAGGAGGAGGAGGAACATATGTCCCGCATTCCATATTCTAGTGCAGTGGGTAATATTATATATGTTATGGTTTGCACTAGGCCTGATATTTCACAAGCAGTGAGCGTAGGCAGTCGTTATATGAAGCGACTTGATAAAGTTCATTGGGAAGCAACGAAGTGGATCATCAGATATTTGAAGGGAATTGCAGATGTTGGTATTGTATACCGAAGGAAGGCAATGACAGTGAGACCACTGGTTATGTGGATTTGGATCACACCGATGACTTGAATGATTGCAAGTCTTTAGCAGGGCACATATTTACGCTAGCAGGTGATGCAGTTAGTTGGAAGGCATCCTTACATGATCATGTTGCCTTGTCTTCGATTGAAGCAGAGTACATGGCACTATTCTTTATAGCGAAGGAGGCGATATGGCTACAGGGTTTGCTCTCAAACTTTGGGTTAGAATAGAAAAGTATTGATATTCATTACGACAACTAAGGTGCAATATATTTGGGGTATAATCCAATTTATCATGAGCGAACGAAGTATATCAACATCAGGTACTACTTCATCCAAGATGTCTTAACGAATGGTAAAGTTGTTGTGAAAAAGATAGTGACGGCGGATAATCCTGCGGATATGATGACTAAGTCTGTTCCTTTGGCGAAGCTCAAGCTCTGTTTGAGCTCAATTGGCGTCTGTGGAGAGTGAGCGGCCGTTAGGGCGTTGGGAGAGCAGCATAGATGATGAGCACTATGACTTGGTTTCAAACGTCGAGCCAAGGTGGAGAATTGTTAAATTTATATCTCGAGTTTAAACCGTTTTCGGATATTGATTGGTTTGTTAAATCGATTTATTATAGAAAAAAGAATTGAAGAAGTTTCCTAAATTGCACAAAAGATTTGTTTCCTTCGTTGGAGAAGATAAACATCTAAGGTTGACTTTTTGACCGATCAAGACTTGGATTCTTTAAAGATCATGCAGTGGACATCTTCTCTGACTTTGACTTCTATATATATTGTCACGCATGAGAAAATCTTTTTCTCAAGCCGCACAGGGAAGTCTTTAGCAAGAGTCGCATGAGGGAAAATAAAAGCAAGCGTCCGTTCCTTGAAGAACAAAAGCCATGCCGTGAAGAAAAACGACTCTTTTATTTTCGGCCGTACGAGAAGACTTTGAATGCGGTGATTTGTGCAATGAGTTTACATCAAATTGAGTTGTTTTATTTGTAAACACGTTGGATTTGGATGTAATCTAGGTATAGGAAACATTCGAGTGTATTGAGCGATTGTAACTTCGGATTTTTCGATTATAGTGGATTATTTATTGTTGGCTTTTCCCGTGAATATAAGTACCGATACTCGGATCAAATCACGTAAATCTCTAGTATCTTTATTATTCCTCGTTTGTTTCTCTAGTACTTTCGCGTAGACTTATTTGTAAAATTCTGTCGTTTCCGTGTTAACATTACAACAGAATCTATGGCAACTTCTTGTTGACAAGGGAAAAGAGCAAACTATCTACTACTTGCTTGTCGCGTAACTTCAAATGCTAAAAAGTTTTATAACTGGTATCCACTAAGATGTAGGCAAATTTCGCAAGATGGGAACCTGCACACTGTCCTTTCAATTTCCGGCGCCCCTCGAAAGAGTACCTCGAGATAGGAGCTCTCCTGCACAACTGTTCTTGCTGTATTGAGGCTCTCAGTGGTTGTCTTAACTCTGAAATGCAGGTGCATAAACTGGACAGAAGCTCTTCTTTCAAATCCAGAACTTTTGTTGCTTTCATGAATTATATTTAAAGCATTATTCAAGAGTATTTTCCTATTGGCATCAGGCAACTGGGCATTTAAAGGGATATCTCAGGGACGCCAGCATGGCAGTGTGCTGTCATTCATGTGAAGTCTTGAGAGAACTTTCAATGTCAGTGAAAACAGCGACCAATTCGTCCAAGTTAGATTTATCAGTGGCAGAGATGAACTCTGCACTACAAAAACTGCAAAATGCCCTGAAATCTCTTCCTACTCAACTCATCTTTCACCAGCCACTTCCCAACAAACCAACTGAAAATAAATGTGCGTTTGATAACCTGCCAGAATTTTTAATTCTCTATCAGAAGTGATTCTGGAGCAAAAATGCTTTTGGTAAAGAATGACTTCTGGAATAATTTTCTATTTTTGAATGAGATTTTTATTTGGTAAAGAATTGATTCTCGAGGCCAGAATCAATTCTTGCCACAAGTGATTCTTTTACATTTTTATTAAAAATATTTAAAAATATTTGAAAATTTTATATAAAATATTTTTTAAAAAAAAGAAAAACAAGAAAAAAAAAGGGAGGGGGGTCAGGGGCAAGGGCGGCAGCCCCTTACCGCCGTCGGCCCTCGCCCAGCGTTGGAGAGGGTCACCGGCCCTCGGCGAGCCTGGCCAAGGGCTAGCGACCCTCGCCAGCACTGGGTAGAGGGCCGCACACGACCCTCGCCGAGGCCTTGGTGATGGGGCCGGCAGCGGCAAGGGCTTGCCGCCTAGGCCTCGATTTTTTTTTTATAAATATTTTGAATATTTTATTTAATAAAAAAAGTGAAATTTTTTTTTGGGGTAAATACGTTTTTTTACTTCAAGTGGGATAAATGTATCACACAATCATAAGTTTGGAGTTTTTTCCCTTTTTATTTTCACTTCTCATTTTCCTTTTTACGCTTATAAGTCGCCGGACGCGCAGATGCCGGTCACCGGACGCGCGGATGCCGGACATCGGTTGCCGATTCCTGAGCACCATTTAGTAAACTTGCCAAAAGTAGAATGAGAATGAGAATGCGTTTGGTAAATATAAATTCTCATTCTCTGCTAGAATTGATTCTCGAAAGAATGAATTCTTGCCAGAATAAAAAAATTCTGGCAAGAATGGTTTTCATGCAGGCTCTAAATCGACCGCTAAAAGGGACTCAGCACCGCCTCTCATGGGGGTAATTCCACTGGCAACCTTTTAGTGTTTTTGTTGACAGAATTTGCGGCAAGAATCGAAGAAACTGTTGACGGAGTGGTCAAGTTGGCGGAGTTGGCAGAGTTCAAGGCTTCCAATGCGGACAAAGCAGCACAAAATCAGTCCACTAGCAACAACCAAAGTTCAGATAACCCGAGCCGCGAAACAGAACCGTGAGGGCCTTTTGAGAGGCCAGAGTTCATGAGCACAAGTCACGTAAGAGATGGATATTTCTTGTCTTCCGTAGATTAATATCAGTTGAAAAGAGAGGGTGGCATAGCTTTTCTCGAGATCATAATCCACTTATAAGGGAATGAATATCCATATACAGGGTAAGGCGCCTTAATATATTCAAATCTCAGTCTAATAACACTTTCTCAACAAGTTCTTGGTAAAGTTAACTTTTCCACTTTTTGGATATCATGCCTGGGGATGATGTGTGATAGAAGAGAATTCAGAAGAACAAAAGGTTCGCCTGCTTGTGGCGGCGGGTGCTTTGAGAACATCCATGGCTTGCTTTAGGCATATTGCACGACACCATGCAACGCCCCCACCTTGACTTGACTTTCTGGGTTCAACATCATTCATGTTGGGGGAAAATTCGGAATGGGATGAAATGGAATCAAACTTGGAGGCATGATAACATTCTCTTTAAGGAATTATTTGCCTCACAACGTTTCTATTGGCTACTGGCAAAAATCTTCCAAAATACAACAAAGTCTAGAAATGAGAATATTCTAGTACTTCTCCAAAAACTCTCGCAAAGGAAACAATTGAAAAGAATGCTGTATTTTCTTGAAAAGAACGAAAGTGGTATTTGTTAGTAATGAACAGAAACGTTGAATAATTATATATGTTGAACAAACACAACCTTCAAAATGTGAAGAATTTATGTCCGAACAGACACAATTTCCAAAGGTTAAAAAGTTATGGTCAAACAAACACAAACTTCCAACGTTGTAAGGGCGCCTAATAACGGTTCGGTAGAAAATAAAAATTCGAAATTAAATAATAACAATAAAATAATGATCGTTGATTAGTGTCAAATCTCATCCACGTGCACACTCAATATTTTTGATGTGGGACAAGGCACCTCTTAGTTTGTTTTACAAACAAGCTACCAATAACTCATTCAAAAATGAACAGACAATTCTTTGTTCAGTGGTCTGCAACTAACGCAACAAACTGCTATAGCTCCAGATGTTCATCTACATTCTTTTTGCTCCAATTCACAGATGAAATCATCAGACCACTTGCTGAAAACTGGTCCCTCAGGACAATCCTTAAAAGGTGAATAAGTCTCGTCTCGTATGTTTTCGCTATCAAGACTTCGAAAATGGAAAAGCAATTGAGCACCAAGGATCACAAGACAAAAAGAAAAAAGAGAGAAAAAAAAGACAAGCAAATTGCCTTTTTTATATTTTGAAAAGCCTATCATTGCAAATAATGGCTTGTATCACTTTGAATAATTAATAAAAGAAAAGTATTTTTCTTAACAATAATAATGTAAACATTTTTGTGGACAGTGGAAATATTTTTTGTTTTTTATAAGCGATACTAGCAATCATTTTTGGAAAAATATTTTTCAAAATATTTATTTTCCACAAAACAAATGGAGCCTTAGGATATGTTTGTTTGAATAAAAAAAAAATTTGCGAATTAGCTTTTTGAACTTTCATGCAATTGGTGTGTTGAAAATTGTCAGTCAACGAAAAATCATTTATAATCAAAGAAATATATGCATACTTAAAGTTAGGAAAATGAATTTCCTAACTAGAAAAGGAGAAAATATTTTTCTAAAAAATAATTTCTCAAGAAGCATTTTCTTCTATTGTGAAGTTTTTTCCGAAACAAAAATTAACGATGATTTATCAATCACATTGAAAAGAAACAATAACAAGGCGAATAGTACGTAGAGAAAGGTCTTTAGATTTCTTGCCCAACCCCCCAAAAGATAGTAATTGTAAGGCTTATAGACAAACCCTGTTTGGTTTAGTATTTAGGATGAGCATTTGGGCCTCAAAGTTCTTAGGCCAAATGTAAAACCCGTTTGGCAATTTTTTTGGACAATTTTGGGAAAATACAATTGTATCTCCAAAGGCCGCCAAGGGTCCTTAGCCCAAGACAGCTCTAGAGATGCTTTGAAAATTAGCATTTTCGAAATGTAAATTGACACTGTTCGTTCATCACTGTTCATCTTCACTAAGCATCGGACAAAGCTGGATAGAGGCCGACAATCGCCACCTTTACAAAGTGTAGTTTTTACCAAACAACATTTACGTCAAAGTAACTTTCTAATGTATTTTTAAAATATTATCTACCAAATAGTATTTGCATTTTTCCAAACCCCTTTAGACTAAAGACATTTGTATTTTCCCAAGAGCATTCCCCATGTTGAACCAAACGGGGCCAAAGTTGGCCCTGAAAACAAAATGGTGTGTGGAGCATTGACCAGATGGGTTAGCCAAAAGGGAATCCGTTTCCCTCAATTTAAGTTTGTTATTTTCAGTTTATGGAAAAAGGTTTTAGTAAATCAATTAAATTTTCATTATCTAAATATTGAAAAGTCGAAAAATAATTTTTCATAAACAATTTTTTTTTTAACAAACGAACCCTTTAAGTTTTGTCTTTTTCACCATCTCAAATCTACCCACCTTCAAATCAACTTACACGCAACCCTACCCTACCCTAGCCATTACTCAATCCCTCCCGTCCTGGCGCTGCTAATGCCCGCCACAGCATCACCCCTCGCCTCCAACCATCACCGCAACTGAGCCGTGACCGTTGGCGTTGAACTTGACTCATACCTATTGAGCTCTACCGGTGTCGAGCTAGACCTAGATCTGTGAGCTCAACATCGCAGAGCTCTACCCAAGTTCAACGGGGGGCCGTGAGAGAGGAAATGAAGGAATAGTTTAGGATTTGGATGAGCTTGATGGTAGATTTGTCTGTTTGAATTCGGGATTGTATTTGGAGATGCAAATTATAGATTTTCAAACTCAGGATGCAAACTAATATCGGAATGAAAAGTGGATATGATTTTTTTTTAATATGAAACTCCAAAAGATAGTTGAGGATAACAATCAAAGAAGAATATTCGATTAAAAAAAAAGGTTTGATGAGGTTTTATTAGCAACAACGGTGAGCACAATCGTCTCATTGAACACGTGAAGCAAGACTAGTCGATGATAGGATCGGCAAAGAACGATGACGTGAAAAGGGCACGACCATGGCGATAAGCTAACAAATGATCCCTTACATTTGTAAACTAAAGACCACCAAATAAAGAGAAAAGCACTAATTAGGTCTAGCATGATCCCCTTGAATTATTAAACCACATTGTGGCAATTCCACTTTAGGCCACGACAAATTAGGTTATCTCTCTCTCTCTCTCTCTCTCTCTCAATTGCACCTTCAAACCTTTCAGTAGGGTACCTAAAATCAGGTCACTATCTCACTTTTGTGCTTTACCACTAGCCAAAGATCGATATCAATGTCATTCTCACAGCTTCAGTTACGTGCGTCAATCCCACTCCTTCACCGCAGCATGCACATTGGCTAGCATAATAGTTTATTTCGCTTTTTAACGGTAGAAGAACCTTCCCCAGATGATGCCAAAGCGAAACTATAGAATCCTCCGAAATAGCGGATTCGTCTTTACGGGATTAAGACAAGCTCAAAGAGCTAGATAGATCTCCGGGCAAAGGGGTTGTTTTCTTTCTCTTGAGTTAGTGCCGTTTCAAGATGTTCCTTATCGATGCGAGAACTGAACGAGGATATACACAGGACGTGACTCGTGAGTGGCCTTGGAGAAGAAGCACTTAGTCGCAAAGGACAGAAGATCAAAGGGACGTATGAGATCTTGGGAGATGATAAATAACTCATCAGGAAAGTTCATGCAATATTGCCATGACGTCTTGCAGAAAGCATGCTGTGATCTTTTAAGCCATCTTTTCTCATCTTTTCTCATTCCAAAAGAAGGCTGATATGGCAATCGTGGGTAGAGCTAGAAGAATTTGCATATAATGTTAGTGACCGATAAGTGTGTCCAAACCCTGAGCTTTCGTACCCAACAAAATTGAAAATATCACCTACCTATAACGTGCCCCACTACTTTAGGGGCAATAACTTATGTGTTAGTGAGCCAACACAACTTCCTATTAACTTTCTGAGAGATTGAGACCGTCGTGTATATATACGCATGCTTGACTGGTGTCCCAGCAGACAACACAGCCCAGGACAAGAACATTTTGACCTGAAGAAAGCCAAACAAAGGCTGTGTCCACATATATGCAGCTAGTGCTCTTCAGTTTGTGTCCTTCAGAAAACGAATAGCCAGCTTTCATACAAATTTATCTGGTGATGGAAAAACAAGTGTTGGGAGGGCTAGAATGGAGGATCAATGTTCCAGACAGAACGTCAAAGGTGCCAGTTCCTGAATGTACTTATTATTGCATACCATGGTTGGCATTGAAGGGCTTGGTGGGAGGACTCATGGCCAGGGTCCTGAAATTTCTGGAGAAGGCGTGGACATTAGGAGTTTCGGAGCCTAAGAAAGTCATTCATGGGATCAAAGTTGGGATTGCTCTGTCCCTGGTTTCGCTGTTCTACTACATGAGGCCCTTATACGATGGTGTCGGAGGAAATGCTATGTGGGCTGTCATGACAGTGGTGGTGGTTTTTGAATACACTGTTGGTTAGTATTTGTATTCTATGATGGAAGTCTTATTTACGAAGTCGTTGTTGTTATTACCTGTGACCGCTTTTAGTCATATAAATTGTCCATTTGTGATTCATTTATATGTATGCATGCAGGTGCTACACTATACAAGAGCATAAATAGAATCACAGGCACGTTTCTTGCTGGGTCCCTTGGCATAGGCATACACTGGGTGGCAACTCAGTCAGGAGAAAAACTCGAGCCCATAATTCTTGGAATATCTGTTTTCATACTAGGTAAGTAGGCGGAAAAAGACGGCTTAAACAGTGAGATCTTCTAGTGGTGGTGCACACTAATAGTAGTAGCTAACGTAAAAAGTTTTTTTGCAGCTTCAGCAGCAACTTTTTCTCGGTTCATGCCATTGGTAAAAGCACGATTTGATTATGGTGCCATGATCTTCATACTCACATTCAGCTTAGTTTCAGTATCCGGTTATCGAGTTGACAAACTGCTTGGAATGGCGCATCAGAGATTATCAACAATAGCTATTGGCACATCCTTATGCATTCTCATCAGTATGTTTGTCTCTCCTGTTTGGGCCGGTGATGAGCTTCACCGGCTCATCCATGGGAACATGGAGAAGCTCGCTGAATCTCTTGAAGGTAATCATGTCAACACAAGCTCGGCATCTCTCTCTCTCTCTGGAATTAATAGTGACAGCCAGATATTGACTATACTAAGTTTCTGTTTCTGTCACTTAAAAATGCACAGGATGTGTTGCAAACTACTTCAAGGACAATCAGAGTGGGCATCCAAGCGAAGAAGACAATTCCAATAAAACACAAGCATATAAATGTGTGCTAAACTCAAAGGCCACTGAGGAATCCATGGTAACTTCCTGTTCGCCAGGGAAAACAGCAAACTATCTAATAAATGCTTGTCGTGTAACTTCAAATGCTCAAAAGTTTTATGACTCATATATACTACGATGTAGGCAAATTTCGCGAGATGGGAACCTGCACATGGCCCTTTCAATTTCCGGCATCCCTGGAAGGAGTACCTCAAGATAGGAGCTCTCCTGCGCAACTGTGCTTGCTGTATTGAGACTCTCAATGGTTGTCTTAACTCTGAAAAGCAGGTGCATAAACTTGACAGCAGCTCTTCTTTAAAATTCAGAACTTTCTTGTTTTCATGAATTATATTTAAAGCATTATTCAAGAGTGTATTCCTATTGGCATCAGGCAACCGAGCATTTAAAGGGATATCTCAGGGATGCCAGCATGGTAGTGTGCTCTCATTCATGTAATGTCTTGAGAGAACTTTCAATGTCAGTGAAAACAACGACCAATTCATCCAAGTTACATTTATCAGTTGGAGAGATGAACTTCGCCCTACAAGAACTGCAAAATGCCCTGAAATCTCTTCCTATTCAACTCATTCTTCAGCAGCCACTTCCCAACGAATCTAATGAGCATAAGTCGACCACTAAAAAGGAATGTGCACCGTCTGTCATGGGGGTAATTCCACTGGCAACATTAGTGTCTTTGTTGGCGGAAATTGCAGCAAGAATTGAAGAAACTGTTGATGCAGTGGTCAAGTTGGCGGAGTTGGCAGAGTTCAAGGCTTCCAAAGAGGAGAAAATAGCACAAAATCAGTCCACTAGCAACAACCCAAGTTCAGATAACCCGAGTTGCAGAACAGAACCATGAAGGCCCTTTCAGAGGCCTGAGTTCATAAGCACAAGTTACTTAAGAGAGAGATATTTCTCGGTCTTTTGTAAATTAATTACAGTTGAAGAGAAAGGGTAGCATAGTTTTTTTATTTATTTATCTTAATCCGTTTATAAGGAAAATGAATATCCATATACAGGGTCAGGCGCTTAAATATTCAAATCTCAGTCTAATAACACTTTCTGACCAAAATCTTGGTGAAGTTGACTCACACTTTTTGGATATAATGCCTGGTGATGTATGATGTTAGGGAATTTAGAAGAAGCAAGGTTCACCAGTTTGTGGTGGCGGTGGGTGCTTTGACAGCATCCATTGCTTGCCTTAGGCATATTGCAAGACACCACGCAATGCACCACCATGACTCGGCTTTATGGATTCCACATCATTCATGAAAAGAGAACAATAGAATTCTTTGTTCAGTGGTCTGCAACATCAGCAATTATTTTCTAAAACTGTTATAGCTCCAGATGTTCATCTGCACTCTTTTTGCCCTATTTCATAGATGAAATCATCAGACCACTTACTGAAAACAGGTCCCTGAGGACAATTTTGAAAGGTAAATTAGTCTCTTATGTTCTTACTATCAAGACATCGAAAATGGAAAAAGCAATGGAATGCCAAGGATCACAAGAAAAAGAAAAATTGCCTTATTTCATTCCTTCTCATTAAATAGAATAATTATCCATCTATGTATATTGCCCTAACCTGGAACTAGACATAATGGAATAAAAATAGCTTACTAGTGGTCTTACGTGGACTTTCTCGTCAGGCATAATTGAAGCAACCTGAGCATTCAAATAGCAAGTAAAGGCACATATAATAAAGTCATAGTTCATGTAAGCCTCGCTCTTCATCAGATTAACAGGAAAAGAAAGGAGAGAAGCTTCAATGTATGACGATGCACCATACACTAAATAAGACCAATATGCTAAAAAACAGTCGAAGAATTACATCCAAACTGCAGTCAATTATAACTGTTTATTTGGTGACAAAGTTTGAATACCAGAGGATGGAATAGAAGAAAAGTAGTCTGGTAATGGATAGGAATGCATGGCTAGGAAAAGTCTCTATCGACGAGTATATGCCATTGTTTATGCACATGGACATTTTTACATCACCCTGTGATCAATCTGTCAGAAGGTGCCCTCTCCACTGCTTCCTCATGATGGTCTTCTGCCCAGCCTAGGTTCACAGCCAAGTCCTCCACGGCTACTTTGATTACATCCGATCGCACCCCTATGTCTGTAGCATACCGGCTCATACAATACATTCCAGCTGTTACTGTCACCACCCCAACAGGACTTGGCATTAGCAACTTCAGAGGAGATGAGAGAATAGCAGCCAGGGGAGCACCAACGGCAGAAGAAGCTTGGCCACTTCTTCCAACCCCAAGCTTATCCATTATCAAAAGACCCGTTTTACAGTACAGCGCAAAGTCCTCGCAGTTGTTCTGAAAGACATCATAATTGCCAAATCCATTTTGAAGGAGATACATTGCCCTGTGAATGACAGATTCCGGCAGGTCAGAGGGGGCAGTAGTGCAAGTACCTCCGCGGACTTTGACCAGGAACACTGAGGGGGCAACCCCGTACTCAAAGCAGTACAGAGATCCCTTCCCGAGGAAGCAATCCAGGCACGTGAGGGTCACACCGCTGTTGGGTAGCTTGAATCCACAATCAGGGAAGGTTGGACAGGACGAAGACATTGAATCATAGGAGTCGGATTCTTCAATGCTTGAATCGGCATTAGTCTCAGGTCTAAAGTGAACTACCTTGCTTCCCCCCACATAGATTCCTACACGACAGGCATCAAATGGAATCAAGATTCATCATGGAAACTAAATGAAAAGCTACAATACATGCTACCTTCACAGAGTCATCAAAGTAAAAGCCTACAGCTGGGTGCAGAGTACAATCAGAATCGATCTCAATTTAACATGTGGCATGTATCCAAAATGCTCCACCATACATAGAAACTTTAGCAACAGAAAATAAGATCTGGGTCACTTCATCCCTGAAGCAAGTATCTCCCTTCTTCTGTTAGTTATGCCATCAGACGATGAATATGCGAATATGTTTATATACTGTCTTGGATGGAGTTAGAGGATGCTAATTCGTCTAAAGTTCCAGTGACACCATGTTCCGAACGTCAACCACTAGGCAATCCAGTCCGTCTGCTGTAGGTGTCCAAAAAGCATCTATAGACCCAACTCATATAAGGTAATTTTACAGGGTTAATACCACGAAAAACCCCAAACTGGTACACCTGTAACAAATTTGCCCAAAACTATTTTTTTGACCATAAAAAACCCAAAACTGGTACACATGTGACAAATTTACCCCCAAACTAATTTTTTGATAACGAAAAATCCCAAATTTGTACATCTATGACAAGTTTACCCTCCGTTAGTTTCCGTTAAATTAGGTTAATACCACGAAAAATTCCAAACTGGCACAACTAAGACAAAAGGAGGGTAAAACCATAAACTGGCACACCCCGTTAACTGTCATATGTCATCAAACTCATAAATTTGACGGTAAAATTTTGCGAAAACCAACGAAGGGTAAATTTGTCACAAGTGTACCGGTTTGAGATAAATTTGTCACAAATGTACCAGTTTGAAATTTTTTGTGGTAAAAAAAATAGTTTTGGGTAAATTTGTCACATGTGTACTAGTTTAGGGTTTTTCTTGGTATTAACCCAATTTTATAAGCTTCCAACTTACGCTTTTTAGGACCAAAAGGGTACAAACCAGAAAAAGTTCTACATAGTATAGCAGGACGCCAGCAAAAATAACCTCAACTGAGTACGAAATAACAGGCATTTTCAAGTAAGCAACATCTTCCTACGGCATATAGCTATTAGATCCTTCCTAACCATAGCTGTCGCTATGACACGGTATTGATGCAGCAGCACGGTCAGCTCAATCAGCAGTCCCGAATGGCTATAATATGCCATCTTCTTAAGCTCTACCCGCTCTATCCTTTAATCTATAAATGGAAGTATATTGTATACCTCAATTGTAGCGTTAAGCTCTGCAATTGGAAGAATCGTCCAATTGGAGTTTCTGGATACTTACCATTTCTGGTCAGTTCACATATGATATCTCTCTATTATCTAACACATGCTCTATCCTGTTGCAATTGCCATAACAGCCACTGCAGCAGATCCGCCAGATATAGCTTATCTAATCATCATTATGAGAATTGCTTCGATGCAGCCTGCGAAGCTCCAAATTCCATTGATATTCAGTGCAGGCACGGTTAAGTCATGATTGTTAGAAGGGCTAACTGCTGAAGTAATCCAGACTGCCAGCGAAACAAGTTTACGGAACCACTCGGTTGAGAAAATTTGAGATCGTCTCTAACTTTAAAGGGGCAAAAAAGGGTGAAAAAAAATAGAGTTCCTCATCCAGGAAAGGCCTAGATCAACAATTCAACAGGCAAATTTCAAGTCTCCATCTGCATTTGTCTTTGGTAGATAACTTCATACGTTCATCGAGTAAAGCTGCGTACTTTGCATCAGATCCGACAACTTTCAAGCAAATGACGGAACAGCATGACGTAATTCCCGAGCAAATCCAAGACAAAATCGGCAAAAAGCATCGTTTCGGAGGATTTTTGACCCACATTAAGCAGAAACTGAAACGTGAGGATGAAGAAGGAGGCAATCAGGAATCCCCCGAACGCAGAGGCAATCGAGGGCGACGAAGACCGGGGACACATGGGAAGTGCAGTAGTCACGAAAGGAATAATGACAAGCAAACCGACCCGAACCGAACCACTGGATCCGAATCACGGAAGGTGGAATAACTACTACACGGGGGAGGAGGAGGAAAAGGGAGAGGGAGAGAGAGAGAGAGAGAGGACGGACCGTGGTGAGAGTAGGTGAAGACGGCGCGGTAAGTGTAGATGTGATCGCCGGGCTCGATCTCGCTCCGCTCCGCTCGGTTGCTCAGCAGTCCCATCCCTCCACACTAGACCACACCACCAGCAGAACCCAGAGACAGTGCGTGTCTCGACGATGCCGGGCAATTCCCCACTCTTCACTCTACTCCATCTCCATGGAAGATAATGATGTGCCTCCCATGGATTTTCACAACACAGAAACAGGGAGAGAAAGCAAGATAGGGACGTGGCCTCTTGGGATTGGCTCCCCACCCACCCCCAACGAATCTGCTCAATGGGTTTGGGTTGACCCTACCAAACCAAAAAAGTTGGGCTCGGGTCGTTCCGGATTGTAATAAAAAAAGGAAAGAGAGGGAAAGAAGGGAGAGAGTCACGATCGGATGATGCAAATGCAAAACAAATTGGTAATAATGATGATTGATTCTTGGGTTTTGGTGGTGGGGGGGTCCTCCACCGTCTTCAACTCGGTTTCTGACTCACTCTAGCGTTCCATGCATTCATCTCCTTCCTTTATTATGATCTCGGGTTGGCCCACCCACCGGTCCCCACGCCAATCGACGACGGCTTCCGATTCTTTGCTGGAGTCCCAAGTCATTTTCCTCTAAAGATTCCTCGCCCCCGATGATGCCTTCCCATGACCGCCGATGCTTCCTTCCTTCTAAACCACATCCCACACACACACGACACGACACCACACCACACCGTTCCATGTCATGTCCCAAATAGCAAGACATTCCCGTGCGTCCCCTCTCAGCTAAACCGCGAATCCTTCCTTCGCTTTGCACAAATGGGACCTGCTCTGCTCTCACCGTTCACCTCTTCCCTTTCCCCTTTCCCCTCTCCTTCAAAGCTGAACCCACCACAATCGGTGCTCCATAGTTCCACGGTTCTTGTCCACATCCCATTTTTTCTCTCTCTCTCTCCTTTTATTTTTACTTTTTTTTTAAATTTCTGTTCGCAATTTCCAATACCCTAAGTATAACCATTGTTCTATAAATCGAAACATTCTTTCGAGTATGCTTAACGAGTAATTTTCGGTGCTCATTAACATCATCTCAAGTTCATTTGCATTCTTCCAACAATGTCTACTGGGTAGTTGGATTTCCGAATTCTCAATTTATGCGATCGAGCCATTCATCGTTAATATATCTATTGACGCTAACATGGCCCTTTTAATGAAAAAGAAATTACCTTTTATTTTTTTTTTAATTTAAATTGTGCGAAACTCGAGAAAGAGTCTAAAAAAGAACAGTGCAAAAGCTGTGGGAACTATCAT
Source organism: Metrosideros polymorpha var. glaberrima (assembly GCA_001662345.2). Taxonomy (NCBI): domain Eukaryota; kingdom Viridiplantae; phylum Streptophyta; class Magnoliopsida; order Myrtales; family Myrtaceae; genus Metrosideros; species Metrosideros polymorpha. Next base: position 3,918,876 of record BCNH02000003.1, on the reverse strand, counting down.
TCCTGTTGCCACCGACACCACCGTGGTGGCTACTGGCTAGTGCCTACCCCGTTACAAGACCCTCGTCAGTAGCGACTGCTACCGTGGCTTCTGCCACTCTCCCTCTCTCGTTTTAATTTTTCACATTTCATCTCGTGCCCATTTTGTCCTTATTACGGAAGATTTGCTAAAAATTTACATCCATTTTTTTTAATATTTAGTGTATCTCTTATTATTAGTTACGATTTACTTTTCATTTTTAGTTAGCATAATATTTAGTATATTATTTATAATTAGTTAGAGATATTTGGTAGATCTTTTCTTTCCCTTTTTTGTTATGCAATATATTGTATAAATATTTATACGGCATACATAAGCAGTACAAGTAAATTACGATTTATCACAGCTTTGATTTGGAAACTCTTACTAATTTCCTCTCTTCGCTCTAATGAAAAAATTGCAATGCCAACATGCGAGTTTTGCTCGATTGAACGTACAAAAGAACTCGATTGCACAAATCGAGTAAGTTAAAAAGATTTGAGGTGATATTTTTTTATCGTATCAATAAGGTGTTCGGGACTCTTTGAACACCCAACTAATCCCCATTAAGTGTGACAGCCACCCCATCTAGTATTCATGGAATAATTACTGAAGGCACACATGTCTGTGCTTCTAAGGATAGTTCTAAGAGAATGGACAAACGTATGATTCCAATTCAAGTCTTGAGCAAGGAGGAGAAACGTGCTTAGCCTAGCGTCCCCTTGCGGTTGCGGTCCCTTTGTTCAAAGGTATCCAATGGAATTTGTAGAGAAAACTAAAAGAAGGGGTTTCTACTTTTGAGGAAAAGCAACTTTTCTGTAATCTCATCTTAAACTAGGTTATATTCCACAGACAATTCAAAATCTTCACGAAATTTTACAGGTTTTGCACCATGTCTTTGGACTTGGAAGTCGGCCATCACATTCTCATAAATTTATTGTTTCGTTTTGCAACATTCAATACAAACGCTTCACACCATGCAAAAGTGTGCAAGTTCATAAAGGTGTGTAAAGGAACCGGGAATCACCCAAGAACTAGTGGTTCTTAAGGGAATTGGTTCGGTTTCCAATTTCAAGTGTGGAACTGCCTTTAGGGTTATTACCACGAAAAATCTCAAACTAGTACACCTGTGACAAATCTATCATAAAATAATTTTTTTACCACAAAAAACCCAAAATTGATATACCTGTGAAAAATTTATCCCGAATTTTAGAGTTTATCAAAAAAGATGAATTGAACCATGTCCTAAAAAATGAGCTAATTGAAAAAACGTCAACTAAGTCATTTTTATTATTAAAAAAAAAACTAAATTTGGGGTTTTTTGTGATAAAAAAAATTAGTTTTTGATAAATTTGTCACAAGTGTACTGATTTGAGATTTTTCATGGTATTTTAACCCTATTATTTATTAAGTCTTTTATTCATGGAGAAGTTAGTGAAAATTAGAGGATCATTGAATGACATGTATCAGCTTTGTTAGTTAGATCTTGTTCTGATGTTGGTTAAGAGATTTCAGTGAGCTATTGCCGGGATATTGTTGGGAGTTATGTTGCCATTGGCTATTCGTCAGATTTATGCATTCCAACTTGCGCCAAGAGTCTCTGTTATGTTACGATCGCACTGCTCACATTGCAAAAGGTTTGGTAATATCCTTGGTCGACACAAACAAGGGGTTGGGCTTAGAAAAAGAAGAAGATCCATTGTTGGATAAAATCACATCTTCATGACAAGGGGTTCGCCAAAATATGAGTAAATGAAGAATTTGCTATTGGAGGTGACTCTTTTTAGATCGCTCAAAGGATGATAATTCATGGTTAAGGATAAAAAAAAATGAAAAATCCTAAATCCTAAATCTGAAATTTACTCATCTCATCTCAGACTCTCAGTAGCTCGCTCTCATCTTGGTCCCTACTCTCTCTTGTCTCAGACTCTCGATGTCTCACTCTTAGTCTCTCCATCTCCATCTCCGTCTCTTGACTCACAGCTTCAACTCTCAACTCTCATCGACTCACGAGGACTGGTTCCATGGACCCACCCAAGAACCAAACTGGACTAGTGGTCCGATTTTTGGGTGGATCCATAGAACCAATGGGCGGTTCTCGATTTTAATTTTTGGAACCTGTCCTTAGTGGCAATTTCTGGTTCTAGGGTGGGAACCGCTCACCCGAACTATACTCACCCTACAAGTTCATGCAAGCATCTAATGATTAAAGAACGAAAAGTAGGTTCACGAAAGGAAGCAAGTCAAAGTAGTTTTCACTTGGCTTGATTGAGATTGAGTAATGATTGAGCAAACTACCCCATTGAAGCACATGCACTGTGATCCGAAACAATGTGTGGGGGATAATGGATTCAACCACATACATAAATTAATCATAAACTTATCGTATGGATGCCAATTCAATCTCAAACCTTTCAGCTTAATCATCTATCTTACGATAAAATTTCAATGTAGTCATTTCGATCAATTTTGATCCGAAAATGCTGACGTGGAGGTCTAGTCATCACTAGCCGTTTTATGTGGCATAATCAGCGTTTGACGTAAACCAACTTAACAATGCCATTTTTCTTGATTTTCTGATTAAATTTTATTTTCTGGTCATTTTTCCCTCCCCTCTCTCTCTCTTTCTCTCTCTTGCTTACCTTATCAAGATGTTAAGGAAACATCTCAAAGCAATAGCAGAATGAATTCGAATTGAAGTTTGTGCAGATTACGATCACGGCGTCTGAATTTGGTCAGTTGAATCAACTTCAAATGACGCCACAGAAAACCCTAATGAGAAGAAGAACAAGAAACCGTGGTAGACCAACCCCCCATTATCATATTGGAGCTCTGGTTAAGGCTAGGCCAGGACCGGCCTTTGCTCATTACTTTAGGCCAAGAGGCAAGAGAGAAGCAAACGCAGCATCTCATATCTAAGTTGCTGCATATTTTTGTCTTCTCTTTAAGATTAGTTTTCTTATATAGTGGCTTTGGCTTGTACGTAATTGGCGATATTCTAATGCGCTCGAGACGCTCTCCAATCCGGTATTTGCCAACCCCACCTGTTTATACTACTTTAGTACATTCATTGGGGGCCGTCTCTTTCAACCCATTTGGAATCTACACTCAATCATTTCTTATATCAGCATAGAACTGACTTTTCTTCTGTTTCTTTAGATTGATAACGATCTTTGGTTGAATCGTATTGGCAAACAAGTGCCGGTATTATATGGTGATGAATTCCGCCCCTCCACCTGTACAACCGTTCGGCTATTGACTTGGAAGCTATCCTCGCAATGGCGAATTCGACTGGACAACGTCTGTACAGCTGCTTCAAGTGTGGGAATCAAGTTTGTTGCCATGACGACATTGTCTCCAAGAATTTCCAGGTGAGATCTTTATGTCTTGCTGATTCTCTCGTAGCTGATTTAAGCAATAGTCCCTCGGTCACCTTACCCCGTGCTGTCGAATTGGTGGGGATCGCTGATCATGGGAATGTGCTTCTTTCATAGGCAAGCCATGGCAGGGCGTTTCTGTTCTCACACGCCATGAACATAGTAGAAGGTCCCAAGGAGAACAGGGATCTCCTGACCGGTCTCCACGTGGTTTCAGATATATACTGCATCGATTGCCTGGAGAATTTGGGATGGAAGTATGAACGAGCGTTCGAGGAATCCGAGAAGTATAAGGAGGGGAAAGTCGTGCTCGAAATATTCAAGATTGTCAAGCACAATTGGTAGTACCACGGACCCAGAGGCTACTTCTCTAGTCCATCAAAGCTCTGTGATTAAACGGTTCTCGCTCTCTTCCTCCTCTGTACAGAATCGTCAAGAAATGTAAATTTCACAAATTGGTTGTCCACATAAGAGATGGATGATTCATGCAAAAAAAAAAGAGATGGATGATCAGTTGGCCGGTCAAGTTATTAGACAGATTGGTGCTTCAGAACTTGCGGCACTCAAGGACTTTCATATCTCTAATAACAATAATCAGCAGCTTTTGCAAAGAACTAACTTCAACTACAACTAAGGCAGTGGCTGAGTTGCTACTTGCTAAAGCCCGGCCATGAAACCACGAAACCTCCAAGGTCTCTCACCATAGAGGCTGTGACTTTCGCTCGTGCTGCTCCTGAGCCTGGTATCGTGCCATTGTAGTTTACTCAGTTTTTCAGTCTTCTTTCATTAAAAAACGAGTTTGAAGGTACTTGCTGAAATTGATTAGGACTGGTTTCTCGATTCCACCGAGTGATTCTATAGCTTCTGAGATGGCAGTCTGAATGTTTAAGTGACGCGGAGAGGATCAGAGCAGTCTGAATGTTTTAATAGGCCAATAACAACGTCTCTCCAACACACTATGAAATAGTGTGCCAGAACCTCCATCAGTTGAAGCAAATCGACAACTGATAAAGAGAAATAGGATACCTATGCTGTAACTGACAACTATATCTATGGTAACACACTGTGAAATAATGTGCCAAAACCTCCAAGTTGAAGCAAATCAACAAAATCTATCAGTTGGGCAAAGAGAAGTAGGATACCTATGCTAATTGACAACTATATCTATGGTAACCAGGAAACGAGAAAATATAACTACATCAGTCCATAACCAGGTACACTTTCAGAATACACATATGCAGAGAGAGAGAGAGCATCTCTTGCACAAGCCGACATTGCAAAAGGCTGGTTGAAAAGCTTGATGCTGATCCTCACAGAAAAGCCTCCAAGTTCTTTATCTTCGAATGGGTGTGCGGCTGCTTGAACAAGAACAAGAAAGAAAATGGTCTTAAATTTAATTGAGAGATTGCATGGAGAAAGCCACATTAAATAACATAAAGTGCTGATCTCTAAACATCGTTTCTACCTGCGATATCTTCCATACTCTGAACTCCTGTTTCTATTATAAACAGGACTTCTGTCAGCTAGGCCACTGAATCGGTCATAACCAGGGCTGCGAGCACGACCATAATCAGGGCTAAGCCGACGGTGATATCCAGGGCTCACTGGCCACCCAAAAGGACTACTTCCACGCCGACCATAACTTCCTCTGAAGTCATCCCTCTCATCATCATCCCTCAGAGCATATTCAACAGACACCACCCTATCTAGCATCTTGCTGAACACCAGAAGTGCATCCAAATATGTCAGGCCAGATACCATTGTAACAAAAAAGAAAATAACGGAGGCTAAAATTGTCTTGATGTAACAGCATACTACCTCATGTGAGTGCATTCGAGAGCTCTTGTAGCATCATCTTGTGTCTCATACTGCACAAATGCAAAGTTACGCCGGATTCGAACATTAAGCATTCTCCCATAGGGCTCAAAGTGTCTTTCTATATCACGAGCCTTTGTGCGAAGGGGATCAAAGTTTATAACAAACAGCGTCTTAGTGGGCCTCTGGTTCGGCATCGACCTAGAACCATCTCCGAAGCGTCCACGTTCACCCTGGAACCAAGAATACATTCCATTGTATTGGAAACCCAATAGTATCCATGCCAATTCAAAGCAGGCACATGAGGACACTAGCACCACCTGTGGAGAAAACGAGACACTAGAATGAAGAAATAGATATGAACAGACCAGGAAAGTGCCTACCTTAGCCCACTCAACGGACAATCTGCGTCTATCATAACCAAATGGGACATTATCGAGGCCATGGATAGCATCTTCAGCATCACGCTCATCCTCGAAATAGACAAATGCAAAGCCTGCAAAGGTATGGCAGAATTCAATGGGAGTAGGAGAATTGCTATCATTGTCATCATCCCGCTAAGTCACCAGAAGATCAGCCAATTCTTTTGTTTCTTCACCCAGTTTAAACTAAAAAATACATGATGCCTGTGCATAACTGATGGCCGATGACACAGTAGGCTGTAGAGGTCTTGCAGATGAACTAAATCCTGATAACTGAGGCATACTAAAGATTTCAGTCCAAATTCTCAGGTCTGAGATGTCATTCGTAAGCATACTTCAGCAGTCAGAGAGCACAACTCGGGGAAATGGAGGGCATGGCATGATTGGCAAGATTCATTCACACTCATCCTCCTATTATCTGTACATGTGGCAGTATTACTGATCCCACCATGACCACTCCTTCTATTGGCAGCTCTTAGCAGCAAGGTGGGAGAGTGAAAGATACTACTAGAAATTCAGAATGTTGAACCCATGAGTGGCAGAAGATAAAGGAAGCATGATAGGTTTCCTTTCCAAAAGAAATTTTGAGCATAGAATCGTGAGTCAGACAGAAGCTCAGCTCATTTTCCACTAGTAGAGATTTCCTGCGTCAAAAGAAACACTTAAAACATTGAGGTCTTATATGAATAGAATGCAGATTCATGGCTGCTGCCACATTCTTCTCCCGCAGGTTTGTGTGTTATTATTTTGGTTCCCAAGCTGTCCGAGCACTTGAAAAATGTGATATTGCAATATGCATGTTAAATGCACTATAATGGGGCTCAATTACTAGAGATTGTGTTCAATTATCAGAAACAAAAATATCCAAGAAATAGAAGTCATCTTTCCCTTTTTGACTTAAAATCGCAGCACCGACTAGACGTGCAGCCCACTTAGATAGACACGCTAAACAACAGATGGCCAAGGACCAGATTCTACTTTCTAACAGTTCGGGACGTGGAAACTGGATTCCTTTTTATCTCCCAGACAACAACAATCATTTTCTGAACCTACCATCCAAATTAAAGTAGCGCCAGATAATATTCACACGATAAGTCGTACATCCAGCAGTAAGCTGGTTGGCATATAATCCAAATCGATAACAGATATTGAGTCGGTTAATGTTAAGTGACTTCCACAGCTAGTTGAAGCAGGGACGAGGGAAATAGTCACGACCAACACAAGCATAGAATATATGGAAAATTGCATGTCACAAGGCCTTAACGAAAACTAAACATGGAATTGGAAAGGGGGACAAGGGAAGCATATAATTCCTAGATTTCTATGCACAGCCAAACTCTTGAAACCTATCAAATTGAGTCATGGAAAGGAATCATAACCGGTATTGACTTAATTCCTCGAGAAAATTCGCGACTAAGGAAAGATAGTAAAGACCACGTCAGGTGCAAAAACGCGGAGGGGGTAATAAATGGGCAAACCCGATTCATTCCATGTCGGCACATAATCATGAGGTCCCCAAAAAGGTTCAGACTTTACCATCTTAAGAGGATTACAATACGTGAAAAACAAGCGTTGTGAGTATATATGGGCGATAAGGTGTTGTTCATTGTTCATCACAGAATCAATTTAACTGATTTACCAGATTTCATGTCAACACGCTCAACCCTCCCATACTTGGAGAAGAGACGCTCCAGCTCATACTGGCGAGTATCGTACTCGAAGTTGCCCACGAAAACCGGCCTCATATGACCTTACTAGCTTGCGAAACGAATCACCCTGGAACATGGAATCAAGAAGAAAGGGGAGGAAACTGATTCAAACGGTAATAAAAGAGAGAACGACAAAATGCTTTGAGAAAAAAAAAAAAAAACTTGCACCTTGCTCCGGTGATTATAGCTACAGTAGTTTTCAAGCCAGACAAAACAAAAGCGAATGCTACCCTTACATTCGCCAAAGAAAAGATGGGATGGGTACGACGAAATCAAACAGGGCAACATCACACGATAGCGCGGCTAAACCGTAAGGATGGTCATCCATACGAGAGATATATGCAACTGAGTTCACCAGCATCATCAAAGCTTGGAGAAGCTGATGTTGATCTAAAGAAGACGATGGTACCTTGGAAGTAGGGCTCGAAACGGGGTCGATCCTGGCTCGCGGAGAAACTTCTGGAAGTGGAGGAGTAGGAACGCTCGAAGGCGAACGGGAGGAAGAGTGGAATTTATACGGGAACTGAACGGAGGCTCAAATATTTGGAGCAGCTGTAGCGTGGCGGGATTTCATCCGTTAGATTATTCTTTCTTGGTCGTAATGGGCCCCGTCTGAAATGGGCCCATGAGCTAAGCCCGACCCACCATGTTTTGAAACAAAGGCCCAACCTTCTTGTCCTGTCTCTTTCCCCCCGCTCCTTTTGTATTCTCCCTTATTCCCATCAGTTACGTTTGATAATAAGGATAAAAGTTATATATCACATTATATGTTTGGTTTCTACTCAAGATAGGGCAAATCGTATATAAAAAAGATATAACCTACATAAAATTTTCCCATGAAAGAGATGGGATGAAAGTGGATATTTTTTTTTTTTCTTTTGGTAAGTAGTTTATTTGTCCACAACAATAGCTCTTCTTTTTTTCAAGACTGATCTTCCCTTAAGCTGGGGAAATCAATCAGTCCATCATTCCTACCCTTCATTCAATAGATCGCTTAGCTCTACTTCTCAGTCAATTCCCTTTGTTCATGGCTTTGAATTTATTGTAATGCTTTTCCTTTTTGTAAAATATAAGGCTGTATTTGATCATTCGAATTTTTTGTCAGGACAGGACAGGACTGAATAAGATAAGATAAAAAATCCTGAGATTTTGTCATATCCTATCTACTGTTTGGTGAATAGCAGATTTAAAATCAGATATACAATTAGACATCTTGGGGATGAATAAGTTAAGATTACTTTTTTAATTTTTCTTTCTTTAGAATAGCTGCCAGTGAGGCTTTGGTGGCGAAGGCTCAACACCATGGCCGGCGATGGTGGTGGAGGTGGGCGGTGAGGAGGTTGGGGTGAGAATTCTTGTCAAAGGTGGATGATGGCAACAGGTGGCTAGCAATGGTAGCGAGCGGCGGTGGAGAAGAGGTTGGGGGGAGAGAAATCTAGTTAGAAGCGATCAGCTGGCAGCGTCACCATTGGGCATCGACGGTGGTGGCTGACGGTCGACAATGGCGACGGCTGGCCGGTAGTGGCGATGGGTAGTGATGGAGGGCAGCAATGATGAGGTTGGAGGGAGAAAATTTTGGTTAGAGGCGATTGGCCGGTGGTGACGACGGGTGGCTGGCGATTGGTGAAAGGCAACGACAAAGAGGTTGGGGGAAGAGGAAGAGAAGTGAAATTCTATTCTACCTTATCCCATTCTCCTAGGATAATTTTATCCCTCCTATATCCCCATTTATCCTATCTCGAATACCTACCAAACATATGATATGATATAAACATATAATATCTTGTCTTTTATCCTAACGACCAAACGTAGCCTAATACGATAAGATTTCTTATATTCATGGTATAAATGATCTTTCTCAAATAAAAAAATTATTGAATAA
>BCNH02000003.1:3889234-3909583 GCA_001662345.2 Metrosideros polymorpha var. glaberrima | reverse complement strand
TGAAGAACCCAAAATTTAAATGAACAAATTCAAACTTGAAAAAGATTTTTCTAATTCTAGAAAAATGCGGGAAAATGGAAATTTCTATGAAAAAAAACCTACCCTCTCCGTCTCCTTCTCCTATGTATCTCCACTTCACATTGAAGTTTCACGGTTCATTTGTAGTTTTTTAGTTCACTTCAAAGCTTTATGAAGACGGCGAGAGAATCGTAACTTCTTCTTCTCCGAAACTCTCCGGTTCACATCAAAAGTCAACAAAAGCTATAAGAAAGTCAAAACTCCTTCTCTTTCATAACTTTATGGTTTATGTTGAACTTTCATGAAAGTAGCGAAAGAGTCAAAGCACTGTACTTTTCGTAATTGCAAAAGTGAATGATTATATTTTCTATCTCTTATTTGGCATTGAATTATGAGAGATTTTTACAATTTCTGTTTGTGTATTTTCAAGTCCATTTACACTGATATGTTGTAAATACCAAATAATAGACAGTATAGTTTATGAAAATATGCAACTTCATTATGGCGATTCATCAAACGGTGGATATGATATAGCAAAATCTCCGGATTTCATATCATATCTTATCCTATATAGAAATTTAGACGACCAAATGCAGCCTTATAGTCAAACTCATAAGTTGACTATTATTTACATAATTACAACACAAGACCCCAATTTTACCCCTCAATAAGTTGTAACCTACAGAAAAAAAAAAAAAAAAACCTTCTACCATTTTGTCAATCAAGCTTGTTAAGGGAAAATTCTAAACAAGGATATGAAGTGCTCTTAATTTCTCAAATAAGAGCATAGAGTGAACTTTGTTTCAAATAAGGACTTGAAGTAACCATGTCAATCTCAAATAAAGGCTCGACCTTCCGATTGGTCAAGGGCATTTACTTTCTTTCTTTTCCCTTTATTCCTTTATTCTTTTTATATTTTTTTCTTTATGCTGGTGGCCAGTCACCAACGATGCCGGAAGAGGGCTAGCGAGGGTCGCCCTCGCCGGTGATAGGTAAGGGATGGCCTCACTTGGGCGAGGCGACCCTCACCTTGGGCGTGGCTACCCTCGAAAGCCACAAGCGAGGGTCACGCTCGCCTGATCTAGCAGGAGCCACCCTTGTCGGCCACAAGCGAGGCCATCCCTTGATTGGCTAAAGCAAAGAAAGAAAAGAAATGAGAAATGAGAAAAAAAATAAATTAAAATTAAGATTAAAATTGTTTTGGACGAAAATGTCTTTGATCGGGCAAAATTTTTAGCCGGCCAACAAGGTTAGGTCCATATTTGAAATTGACATGTTCACTTCGGACTTTTATTTAAGAAAATGAGGGCACTTCAGGCTCTTATTTAAAATTTTCTTTGCTCGTTAATGATAGTAATTATTTCCGAAAGAAGTTTTATTCACCATTTGCACACCCCGATTCTATAGAATTGCTTTCCACGTCCCCGATATCAGCTCAAGAGCATAATGAATAAGCCACGGTTCATACATTTAAAGAATCAGTCAAGTCAAGGAACAGATGTGTGAGAAACCCTGAGCCTCAAGGCTTGAGGCATGGCAGAAGTCAAGCTCCTTGGAGTAGCGAGGTCCCCCTCGTTGATTGGACTTGGAGTCCCAAGTTAATTCCTAAATCAGGGATACATATTTCACCCTTTTCCCATTTCTTTCTCTGGTTTTCCGAGATTGTTTTGAATCTCGTACTTGCTGTGGTTCCTACCCACCTAAACCTTTGACTAGAAAAAGAAAGAAAGGGCCTACCAATATGTCTATTCTAATTTAGCTCCGGAATGGAAAAAGTCGGGTCCTGCTGACATCCCACGCGCTACAGGACTCTGAAACCAAAATTCTACTTCCCTTTGGAGGCAAAGGCATGCAACGAGTTCATCAAAACAGGAGACTCCCAGTCACAGACACCAACCAACCTCAAACATGGCCATCCACTGACACAAGAAGCAAGCTCCACCATCCCTCGTTTTCAACTGGGTCTTCCATTCACAAAATTTGAGTTATGAAATGAAATCCAAAGCACCATCTTTAGAAAAGCGACATTCGCAATCGGATGGATGACCGAAGAGACGACGGGACGAGATGAGTGGTGAAAGTGGGGTGGGCGAACTAAGAAGCTTCGTGGAATTGAGTCCCGAAAGTAACATAAGATTATAATTACAGAAGAGCCATTCTTTTTGTTTATTCTATAGTAACACGGAAGCTGCGCCCCCAAGCAACTTAACGAGGAAGAAGGCATTAAAGGTCCTCCTGTCACTACCCAATTTTTTAATTTAAATTTTGGTTCGATGGTTGCATTTTATAAAGCCCTGTTTCTGCTGATTGGAGCTGGATCCAGCCACAACCACCACTCCTTTTTGTATGCCCGAATCAGCTTCCTCTCCAAGTTAAAATACTCAGCACACGTACATCCAACTAGCAGAGCAACGGTCTTTAGTTCGTTTGGTGACCGACGATTCTACTGGTATTTGGGTGGCGAAACTAAATCGCGTGCTGCGTGAACAGTTTATACAGAGCTACTCTCAGAAAAAAAAGCACAAAGTTATCTGAATAATGTTGATTGGGTCGACCAATGGTACGGTACATAAATGCATGCCAAATCGAACAGTAACAAGAGTCGAGTCGAGTCAAATATGATTTATCCCCCGAATACAACTCGATAAGAGCATGAGAAAATGTTTGGCAATTCAATCTTTGGAATGGTTTTAAAAAAACCGAGCTAATTCAGGAGGCCTTCAGTGTTGAGATGTTGGAATAGGTGTTGTCTCCTCCCAATGTCTCTAGAAATTTCGTTATCCTAGGATTCTATCTCTACGGTATTGTGTTTTCAGTTGTGGGTATTGACTATTGAGTTACCGGTCGCACGTAACAGGTAATACCAATTAGATCCGTTATTGCAGTTGGTATTACCGTATTAGTACTCTCAGACAGCTGTGCCGAAAGTCAACCATGCGGGACTAAATTCCATTTCGTAAATGACCCGAGAGCGGAGGGCATTTTCGTCACGACGCCCCTCGTTCGAAAATCTTCTTTTATAACTGTTTTGCGTCGTGGGAATTTATTCGAGTTCGAAAGAGAGAGAGAGAGAGAGAGAGAGAGAGAATCCCTCGGAGCGCTTTTGTTCTTCTGATTCTGAGAGAAAGCAAAGGAAACCCAGTTGCAAGTTCAAATTTTGCGACACATCGCAGTCGTCTGGCTTCCTGGAAGATAATAAACAGAGAGGACCCGAGAATTTCTCTTTTGCGTTTTGGCGTTGTCTCCAAGCCTGCTTCTTTTTCCTTCAACTTGCCTGTAAAGCTCCAATTCCCACCTTCCACGGTGCTCGGTGCTTAATGCGTCGCCTTTTTCTGTGCTTTTAAGCTCCTCCCCTTCTCTTGTGACGCTAAGTTCCTGCTGGGTGCCTTTGGCTTGGTATGTTCTCTAGTTAGAATGCTAAACGTCTGGCTCTGACTCTGACTCTGCTCGAGTGTGTTTTTGAGTTTTGTACTTCTCTTCTCTGTTGTTTCCAGTTTTCGCGTTCGTGCCTGGTGGTCTCGCTACTTGTTTTGGTAGGGAATTTTACAGTCAGTTTAGTCTCTGCATGTTTTAGTAGATCCGGTGTAAATCCATTTGCACTGGTTTTTGGTAGTCGGCGTAGAGAACCATATGGCGGTTGCAGTTTGAGAAGCAACGGCCAGTCTTTTCACACCAAAACAAGTGGAGAAACACCTGTTTTGCTCTCTCTTGCTTTTAGATTGCCCATGTTAACACCATAAGTTCATTTTTGTGGTTATAGGGGTGCTTGGATGGGTGTGTGGTAACTTCGTCTGAACTTCATACTCTCGGTCTTCATATCGAATTGTAAATGGAGGAAAGGCCATTTCCCGCATGGTCACGGTTGGTAGAGCAGTGTCTAAAGGAGTACAAAGTGAAACTAGACAAGGGTCTTAGCACTTATGAGGTTGAGAAGCTGCGCGAGAGATATGGCTGGAATGAACTTTCCAAAGAGAAGGGAAAGCCTTTATGGCGCCTTGTCCTAGATCAGTTCGACGACATCCTTGTTAAGATACTTTTGGGTGCGGCATCCATTTCGTTCATCTTAGCCTATATGCATGGAAGCGAGTCGGGTGATTCTGGTTTTAAGGCATATGTTGAACCCTTTGTGATTATGTTGATTTTGGTGCTCAATGCCATTGTCGGCGTGTGGCAAGAAACTAATGCCGAAAATGCACTTCATGCCCTCAAGGAGATGCAATGTGAATCTGGAAAAGTTCTGAGGGATGGGTACTTGGTCCCTGATTTGCCTGCAAGGGAGCTTGTTCCAGGGGATATAGTGGAGTTAAGGGTTGGCGACAAGGTCCCGGCCGATATGAGAGTCGTTTCTCTGAAGACACTGACATTCAGAGTTGAGCAGAGCTCATTGACTGGTGAGGCAATGCCTGTTCTGAAAGGAACCGGTCCCATTGTTATGGTCGACTGTGAGTTGCAAGCAAAGGAAAATATGGTTTTTGCCGGTACTGTCGTTGTCAATGGGAGCTGCATGTGTGTTGTTGTAAGCACCGGAATGAACACTGAGATTGGGAAAATTCAAAAGCAAATACATGAGGCTTCTCTAGAAGAGACTGACACTCCCTTGAGAAAGAAGCTGGATGAATTTGGGGGCAGGCTTACCACTGCAATTGGGCTTGTTTGTCTCATCGTATGGATTACAAACTACAGAAACTTCCTCTCATGGGAGGTTGTGGATGGGTGGCCTGCAAATGTGCAATTCTCATTCCAGAAGTGCACCTACTATTTTGAAATTGCAGTTGCCCTTGCTGTTGCTGCAATTCCAGAAGGTCTCCCTGCGGTTATTACGACTAGTTTAGCTTTAGGAACCAGGAAGATGGCACAAAAGAACGCAATAGTGCGGAAGCTTCCTAGTGTGGAAACTTTAGGATGCACAACTGTGATTTGCTCTGATAAAACAGGAACCTTGACCACAAATCAGATGTCTGTTAGTGAATTTTTCACCTTGGGGGGGAAGACCACCGCATCACGGATTTTCTCTGTGGAAGGCACGACTTATGATCCGAAAGATGGCGGTATTGTTGATTGGAACTGCTATAACATGGATGCTAACTTACAAGCTGTCGCAGAAATCTGTGCAGCTTGCAATGACTCTGGGATATATAGTGAAGGTCGTCTTTTCCGAGCAACAGGATTGCCAACTGAGGCTGCTCTCAAGGTTTTAGTTGAAAAGATGGGAGTTCCAGATGCTACGATCGGGAATAAAATCCGTGATGCGAGGCTTGCTGCAAACTACTTGATTGATAGCAGATCAGTGAATTTAGGTGAGGATTGATCTGTTTCTTGCTTAGTATACAATTGTGAAGGCATACATACTCTACTGTATATCTCACGAGTCTGGTTCAATATAGGCTGTTGTGATTGGTGGAACAAAAGATCAAGACGAATTGCGACTTTGGAGTTTGATCGCATTCGGAAATCAATGAGTGTCATTGCCCGGGAGCCAACAGGGCGTAATCGCCTTCTTGTAAAGGTGAATAACAGAACAGTATTATGTAGTTTCTAATATACAGGATGCGTCTTCCTTTATGTTAAAGTCAACCAGATGTCAAATTCAAACATGTAGAAATACTTTGTGTTTTTTGTGTTCCTAGAAGATTGACTTACTCGGATGCATCATTGGATGTCCACCAGAGTAGTTAAAAAATTTTCCTTGATTGGTTCTCGGTTTGATCAGTCCTTAAATCACCACTGTAGAAGAATGGCTATTATAGATGCATTTCATGATTTCATATTTCTGATATTCCTCTGTCAAAGTGAACACAATATGGTAAATTGATACGTAAAGTCGTGCTTCTTTCTTATCTTGTTCCTAAGTACAAAGTCAATTCTAGAACTAACTTGTATCGAGTGTCTGTAAACCATGCTTTGAGTAGTATGTTTATATGAAGCTGTCACCTACATTGAATTCTCATAAAGTCCTTGGTTTAAGCAAGGAGCCAAAATATCGATGAAGTGGGACCCATGGCTTTTATTTCACTCTTTAAAGCAATATCATGAGGACTCTTATATCCACTCTCTAGCTTGTGATAGATTGTTTCGCAGTATTCTTTTTTTGATGCACTACCAAATATTTCTCTGAAAGGAAATTCATCTCAGGTTAGCTTTTCAAGTACTTGTTTGTATTTGTCTAGTGTTGCTCCTGGATTGTTTGTCATTTTATATGCAGGGAGCCGTGGAGAGCTTACTGGATCGTAGTTCACACGTACAACTGGCAGATGGATCTCTTGTTCCAATTGATGAACCTTGTAAGGAACTACTGCTTTCAAAACTTATGGAGATGTCTTCAAAGGGGCTGCGATGCTTGGGATTGGCATATAAGGATGACCTCGGAGAATTTTCGGATTACAACAATGATAGCCATCCAGCCCATGGGAAGTTGCTGGACCCCGCCTTCTACTCCTTCGTTGAAAGTGACTTAGTTTTTGTAGGAGTTGTTGGATTACGAGTAAGCATCACATCTTACTTGGTCAGCATCACCTCTAGATGTTACAGTTGTGATAATTTTGTGATTGTTGACTCACAATCTCATTTGACAGGATCCTCCACGTGATGAAATAGACAAGGCTATTGAGGATTGTCGAAGAGCAGGCATTAAGGTCATGGTGATAACTGGCGATAACAAGTCTACAGCTGAGGCCATTTGCCGGGAAATTAGATTGCTCTCTAAAAATGATGATCTTAGGGGCAGAAGTTTCACGGGTAGAGAGTTCATGGATCTTTCTCCTTTGAAGCAAACTGAAATTCTAAAAAGACCTGGAGGGATTGTTTTTTCTCGAGCGGAACCCAGGCACAAGCAAGAAATTGTAAGAATGCTGAAGGAGATGGGGCATATTGTTGCAATGACTGGTGATGGTGTGAACGATGCACCCGCACTTAAACTTGCTGACATTGGTATTGCCATGGGCATAACAGGAACAGAGGTCAGCTCAGAAGATTTTAAATTTGCCTAATTATTTGCCTGTGCCCTTTTTATAAGATAAGATTATAACACGTTGCCTTTGACGGGTGCTCTAGGAACAACAGTTGCTTATTTCTCCGAAATGTCAGTATCCTTGTGTTTTCCATTGTAGTCCTCCAATACCCTGGGCTGATGAAATGTTTGTTTTCAAGCAAAGTAGAAGATGACTTAAGTAATCTGCATGTGGACTGACAGGTGGCAAAAGAAGCTTCAGATATGGTTTTGGCAGATGATGATTTTAGTACCATAGTATTGGCGGTGGCAGAAGGTCGCTCTATCTACAATAACATGAAGGCTTTTATTCGGTGAGTATCTTTGCTATTAGACGCGTAGTCCACATTTCTTCCACTATGTGGTTAGAAAATGAAGGTCTAACTTGTTCTTCAATGTGCAGTTATATGATTTCGTCAAATGTCGGTGAGGTAATTTCCATTTTCTTGACTGCTGCATTGGGAATACCAGAATGTATGATACCTGTGCAGCTTCTATGGGTAAATTTGGTTACCGATGGGCCGCCAGCTACAGCTCTTGGTTTTAACCCAGCTGATGTTGATATCATGCGGAAGCCACCCCGCAAAAGTGATGATGCATTGATCACGTCTTGGGTTCTCTTACGCTACTTGGTCAGTACTGTTCGATACTATTCGACCTACCGTCGCATCTATATTCGTCCAACTGATTAGCGTCTTAGTTCATGTACTGTTACTTCCAGTTTTCACGAGTCGACTCACTATATTTTTACTGTAACTACAATTGTCGCCCAACCACAAAACCGGCCAATCCTCTATTTAATTTCTATGGCACTTTGCAATATTGATCAACCACCACGTGTCGATGGTGAAAAGTAATATTACTTTTGAGGTAGTTGATGCTCAACATTCTATGCTTAAAATGTTTACAGGTGATTGGCACGTATGTGGGCATGGCAACTGTTGGCATCTTCATCCTGTGGTATACGCAGCCGTCTTTTCTGGGTATCAATCTTGTCAGTGATGGCCATACACTAATTGAACTTTCTCAGCTTCGCAACTGGGGTGAGTGCTCCTCATGGTCAAATTTTACCGTGACTCCTTTCACGGTGAGTGGGGGACAGACGATTGCCTTTGTCAATCCTTGTGACTACTTCACGGTCGGTAAAGTGAAAGCCATGACTCTATCCCTCTCTGTCTTGGTGGCAATTGAAATGTTCAATTCCCTGAACGCCTTGTCGGAAGACAACAGCTTGCTCACAATGCCTCCTTGGAAAAACCCCTGGCTTTTGATGGCCATGTCGATCTCCTTTGGGCTGCACTGTCTTATTCTCTATGTTCCACTCCTCGCTGATGTGTTTGGAATTGTTCCTTTGAGTTTGAGCGAGTGGTTGCTGGTCATATTGGTTTCTGCACCAGTAGTCCTCATTGATGAGGTTCTTAAGTTAGTGGGAAGGAGTCTAAGATGGAGAACAAAAGAGAAGAGTGCATAATCCAGCTTACTAGACAGTGTGACATTGTACAAACTCATTTGGGAGCTTATTTAAACAGTTCTTGTGTGAATTAAGATTCATTGGTTTCTTACAAGAGCAAAAGTGAAAAGAGATCAATCTGTCCGTTAATGAATAAGATGATATACCTGGAAATGTTTGTTTCCCAGATTTGTTTTAGCAGGCCGGTATCCCTTCTTGCCTAGCTTTGCATGGGCTTGCTGCGTCGCACTGCTATCAGTGGGTTTGAAAAATTTTTCTTGAATGCGTTGAGCACCATCATGGAGGTCGACTACTACACCCCGTTAAGGTGGACAAAATATGTCAACTGTGTACCTTGGGGCGCCTACCAAAAAAACATAAAAACAGAGAGAACTCTCCACAACTGCCCAAATTGTACTTTGGGCAGCATTACACGGAATAATCACATTCGAAGAGTGTCCTTTTCAAAAGACTCCCCAAAGAATGACATCAATCAGAACTCTACAAGTTCACATTCAAAATGTGTGGCCTGTTTTTGAATCTTCATCGCAGCCGAAATACCCCGCAACATAGCATAAATTTCACTCGATTTTTCATGCGACTTATCTTCGACTACAAACTTGTGGATTTCTCCTCCCTCTTGGATGATACTATATCCGGCAGCCTTCATTATATTTTCGCCCTTCATCATCTTCCTTAACTTTGCGACTCCATGCCATCGGCCTACCGATGCATATATGTTAGATAAGATGACATAATTTCCTGGGTTCCATGGCTCAAGCTCAACGAGGGACTCTGCTGCCTCCTCAGCAAACTCAAGGTTGCCATGGAAACTGCAGGCTCCTAAAAGAGCACCCCATATCACAGAATCTGGCTTCATAGGCATGCTTTGGATAAGATCACGGGCTTCATGCAACTTGCCAGCGCGACCTAGAAGATCGACCATGCAACCATAGTGCTCTAGTTTTGGAGAAATCCCATAATCGCTTCCCATTGATTTAAACAGTCGCCTGCCTTCTGCGACCAAGCCTCCATGGGTGCATGCCAAGAGAAGTCCCACAAATGTGATGTCATCTGGTACGGTTCCTTCGCTCTAGTGCCACAATAAATTTGGAGGCAGCAAACATATTAACAGGAAATCTGGACCTCAATACCCGTCATGAAAACAGAACAAAATAGTGCGGATGACTACTTACCAGCATCTGGTCATAGAGCTCAAGAACCTCGTTGCACTTTCCGTGAGCAGCCAAGCCAGTGATCATTGTATTCCAGGAGCACAATCCCCTTCTGCTTCCAATCTCATCAAACACCTGCCTTGCGGCATCAATTTTACCGCATTTAGCGTACATTTCCAGTAAGGCATTGCATACATAAATGTTCTTGAAAAAACCATTTTCCCTTGCATACGTTTCAATCCTTTCCCCAATCTCCAGAGCGCCAAGATTCGCGCAAGCTGGGAGAACACTAGCTACGGTAACTTCGTTCGGTCTGAAGCCTCGCTGTTCCATCTCCAGGAACATCTTCAGGGCATCCGCACTGTGTCCATTTTGCGAGTAACCCGATATGAGGGACGTCCATGAGATCACATTCTTACAAGGCATCGTCCTGAACAGCTGCAAAGCTTCTTCCATGTACCCGCGTCTCGCGTAGCCGGAAACAATGGAGTTCCAGACGGGTGCATCTCTTATGGGCGTTTCGTCGAACACTTGACGAGCTAATCCCAGTTCGCCAAGCTTAGCATACATGTCGATCAAAGCCGTCAATGCGAAGACGTCGAAGTCGAAGCCGGACTTGAGGAAATGGGTGTGGAGCATCAGGCCCGGCAGCGGAGAGGAAAGGGAAGCGGAGGCGGCGAAGAGGAAAGTGAAAGAGTGCTGGTTGGGAGGACAGCGACGGAGGCACATTCGGGAGTAGAGGCGGAGGCATTGGAGGGGCTGGCGATGAGAGGAGTAGGTCTGGATGAGCTTGTTGAAGAGGAAGAGAGTGGGGTGGGGAGCGTGGTCCAAGAGCCGGTGGGCGTAGGAGATGTTTGGGATCTGAAGGAGCTCCACGATCAGGAGTTTGGTGTTGTCTATGCCATTCCTGAGCGTGTAGCCATGGATTTGTCTCAATCGGTTCATAGGAGTTTCGTTAATCGTCGCCTGAAAATCCAATCACCCAAGAGGCACCATGGGAACTTGCGGAACAGCTATCAACATAGCTAACCACAAGCTTTGCCTAAGCACAGTCCCTGGAACCACTTAATTCTTGACAATAAAGGAAAATATTTTTTTTGTCTTTTCGGGTTAGAGAATTCAAATTCGTTTTCCTAACTTTAAGCATGCATATTTTTGATAATTGTAAATGGTTTTCTGTTGCAGATTAAATTCAGCAGACCATACGTGTGAAAGTCCGAAAAACTAATTTGTGGAAGATCATTTCATTCAAACAAACACACCCCATATCTTGTTCGGCAATTGAAAGGAATGTGCCTGCCCATGGTTTTTCTTTAGACAAGGTCAATCCTGGACGCAACAAATCGTTTGCTTCGATAATTTTGTGCAAATAAAATTGCTTTTGTTGTAATAAACAAAAATGTTATCGTCACCGTGCAGACACGACACTCACCGGAAAAAAAAAAACTCAGATCTAAATAAATTAAGTGTGTTGCTTTACAAACATTTACATCTATCAAAGGTGAGAAAACAAATTTAAATCTCTTCTTGAGCGAGCGCGCATATGATTCCTGCCGCCATAAATTCGAGGCAACCACTTCAATGTCTTCATCAGTCAAAGCGGAAGGCATCCGGGCAAGTCTGGGCAATCACTCCAAATAGGCAGCCCAGTAACCCCAAGTGGGAACCTTTATTTCTGAATTATAATGAAATCACTCTGCAAGCTGGTGCTCTATAAAGTCCTACAAAGCTTAACCCAGGTCCTGTCCATGTGTCACAGTAGCAATTGCAACCTAGTAACTGGAATCAAGCAGCTTGAGCAATCAGACTTTCATTTTCTTCTCCTTAGCATCATGGTTTTCTGCAATTATCAGTTCAAATTCTCTAGAGTTACATACACTAGAAACTTCGACATGTCTATGGGTTGCGAACATTGCAAAAGGAAGTAACGAGGTTGGACAGTTGAGACGTGAATCCTGGTACTCAAATTCCTGATGGCAATCTGTACTAACGGATATCAAAAAGTAGAACTCTCCAAGATCACTCTCTCAAGATGCCCTTCCCCCTTTTCCAAATTGCTGATACACTTTGCTACCAAAAACTCCCAAGAATCACTATTTAGTGCCTGACAAGAAATGGCGGTCGACAGAATCCTGGAGATTTCTTCTCCTCTTCCGAAATTATAAAGACTCTCAATCAATATATAGTAAGTGGATTGATTCGGCATGCAACTTTTCTCCACCATTTCCTCGAAAACTCTTACGCCTTCGTCCACATTACCCAACTCACAGAACCCTTTGATTAACATATTATATGTAAAAGCATTCGGAACATGCCCTTTCTCCACCATGTCATCCCATAGCTTCCCCGCCTCGCACAACTCGCCTTGCTCACACATTCCGGCAATAAGTGTGTTATATGTCAACACACTGGGAATAGATCCTTTCTCAAATTCGTCAAAGAGCTTCCTGGCCTCCCAAACCTTCCCATCCTTACAGAGCCAATGTATAAGCGTGCTCGATATGACATTATCTGGCATACAGTTCTTGTGCAAAAGCCTCTTCCACAGTTCACAGGCATCGTTGACCTTCCCTTGCTCACACAAAACATCAATTACTCTACAGCAAAGAACCGAGCTTGGCACATACTTCTTCTCGAGCATATCGCCGAGCAAGTTGCGCGCTTCACCGGACTTCTTCTCCTTGCAGTAGGCTTCAATCATAACCCCATAAGTCACATCGTTGGGCTGAACTCCATTTTCCTCCATATCATCCATAACCTTAATGGCATTGACCAACCTCCCCAACTTACAATACCCATCCATCAAAATGGTGTAGGTAGTGGCGTCTGGCAGCCACCCCCGGTCCAGGATCTCAGAAAACACCCTCTTGGCACCTTCCATATTTCCGCGAGACACATAACCACCCAGAATGGTGGTGTAAGTGACCACATTAGGAATCATACCCATGGAGGGCATTTCGTCTAACACCTTGAGCGCGCCCTCCACATCGTTCTTCTTGCAAAGCGCTTTGATAATAATGTTGCAGGTGAACACGTTGGGAACAACCCCGAATTTGGTCTTGGAGTTCTTGAAAATCGTGTGGACCAAATCGAAGCGCTTGTTTTGGACCAGAGCGTTGAGCAGAGTGTTCAAAGATCTGACGGAACGCTGGACACCAAAACCGTCAATGCGCAAGAACGTCTTGAGGGCCAATCTGGGCTTGCCTGCGAGGCCGTAACTGCGGATGACGAAGATGAAGACGTTCTCGCCGCAGGGGATGCGGGAGGCTCCGAGCTGAGAGATAAGAGATTCCATGGGCTCGAAGGCGCGGGCGCGAGAGAGGCGTTGGATGATGGAGAGATAGGTGTCGTAATTGTGAGAGAAGCCCGGGTGGTGTTTGCCAGCATAATCGAAGATTTGGAGGGCGAAGTCGAGGTTTTGCTGGCGGGTGATCATGGAGACCAGGCGCTTCGGGTAGAGGCGCTGGGGCCAGGGCTTGATGGGTGGAGTCACGGTGTAGGAGTTGAGATCGAGGGCGGAGACGCTGCTGAGGTCGGCGGAGGGCAGCGAATGGATGGCGAGGACGGAGGGGGTGACGGCGGCGCGAGCGCCGTTGAGGTGGCCGTGGCGGGTGCATCTCCACATTTCAATCGAGCGCGGCTAACGGAAGTACTGCGTTCATTGGGGGTCGCGAGTGGGCGTTGCACTGTTCAGGCAAGTTTAATAGGAGAGATGGGAAAATATCAGAGTCACTAACCTCACGTGTTCGACTTAACCACCATTAGTTTTCGACAAAATTCATGATAAGATCTAGGCTGTAGAATGTAATGAAGCATGCATTTTGTATTGATTCTTGGATAGTTGATGAGGTAATTGTCCCCAAATGTGCATTGATGATATCCTAAATTGACACAAATCAATTCAATTACCAGAATACAAGGTTGTAAAGGGAAGTCCCAAACCAACCCAAACAGACAACATATATCATTACATAACAAAAGAAACTGAGGTCTCATCAATTGTGGATGATCTCCTTACACCAGCGGCATCGTGCTCTCTTATCGCCTGGGATGACAACACTGCTTTTGATCCACCGATCATATCGCGGTAGATCCTCTTGAATTCCTCCAACACCTCGCTGACCATTTCGACCTGGTTTTTGCGTATGAACATCTTCAACAGGGCAACTAGGTGCTTGTGGAACCTCCCTTGCTTGGATATTTCCTTGAGAACCACCCACCCTCTATCAGCATGGCTCGCAAAAGGGTCGCTAAAGATTTCCACAAGCTGCACCGAGCGGAGCAACAGGGACAGCCTGTGGACATCGGACTCGACTTGTCCGAGGGAGTGGTTACATTGAGCCACATCTATGAGAGCCGCAGCATAGCCAGTGGCAGCTTTTCTGTGGACCGTGACCGGAGATAATGGGCGATTGTTGGCGTTGCTGCTAGTAATATAAAGAGAATTAGAGGGTGAGGAAGAGTGAAAATTAGGGGCAGTTGTGATGGTGGTGGTGGGGGGTCGATGGGAGATGAAGTGGAGGTGATGAGAGGAGGAGGAGGGATGGAGGGAGGTGGGGAGCTTGTTGAGGTGGAGGGTGGAGGAGACGCAGCTCGACAATGTCTCCATTTGGAAGCAGGGAAGGGCGAACTGAACTGCGAGCAAAGGATGCAGATTTACGAGAATAAAGTCCCCTTGTGGATTCTGTGGTTGAGTTTCATTGCTAGGAGGTGCATGTTGCAAGTGAGTTTTGTCATCTTGTACCATGAATTGGACCCTTTCGTTAGAACCACAAAAAAACTGCCCAAACTCAACCGCAAGATAGGATCATAATATGGAGTTCACTAGATGCCTCCATTTCAAAAATTTAATGGCAGACCCAAGTCCAAAGAAAAATCAAATCGTACACTAAAAGTGACGATGGACCCTTTTAATACGTTTACTAATCACATCATATCACTGAAATAATAAAAGCATCATGGACTAGACAAATTACAACATACACTACATGTTGCAGCACAATTTTTGGTGCTTATATCTCACTGAAAACGTGAAAGGAACATATATTGGGATATGCACAAAGTGTAGGAGGATCTACTCAACTAGAAGAGGAACACTGTGTATACCACATGGTAAAATGGCGTCAGGGACGCACAATTCACTTCACCAATCACGACCTACATTTGATTTACAAATGCAAGACATGGCCCAATTTTCTGGAGCTTGGGCTGTAAGGATGGAGGTGTCCCCGCAGGGTGGTTGACAGCAACTTTCCCCGCTCCCTTTGGAATAACACTTTCCATTCAAGCAAGGAACATCATGGTACCATGAGCAACTGTCGGTGCCAACATATAAAAAGACAATTTTGCCATTTCGGCTTCCCTTGTAGATGCATATGTTGCCTTTGACATAAAGGCTTGGTGAAAATGTCTACGAGCTGCTCTACTATTCTTATTCCTCTTGCCTTGATCACTCCATCCTGACTCTTGTCTCTGATGAAATGATAATCAACTTCGATATGCTTTGTTCTTTTATGAAAAATTGGATTCACTACAAGTTTGAGTGTGGCATCATTGTTGCAAAATAAGACAATTGGCTCTCTCACCCACATGCCAAGATCTTGGCATAGTCCTCTTATCCAAACTATCTCGCAGCTAGTCTTCGCCATTGCCCAATACTTCACTTCAACAGATGATAATGAAACAATCGATTGTTTCTTTGTCTTCCATGAAAGCAACAAGTCTCCCAATTTAATGCAGAATCTTGTAATGGATTTTCAATTCATAGGGTAGGTAGCATAATCTGTGTCACAATATGCTGTCATTTCCATATTGTTATCTTGAGGTAGTAGTATTCCCAATCCTGGACATCCTTTCAAGTACTTCACAAACTTTAATGCATCATTCATGTGAGATTGTTTCGGATTGTGCATGAATTAGCTGAGAATTTGCACCGCATAGCATATGTCAGGTATAGTCATGATTAGATAGATAAGTTTCCTGACAAGCCTTTGATAAGTGGAGGGGTCTTTGAGCAAAGGATCCTCATTCATGGGTGACAATCCCTTATCGTATTCAGCTGTCATTAACTTAACATTCTGCTTAATTGGAATAACAGCTGGCTTGAATCTTGATAGTCCTGCTTTTGATATGATCTCTAGGACAAATTTGTGTTGACTGAGGCATATTCCTTTATCTGATCATGCAATCTCTATCCCGCAAAATTATTTGGGAGGTCCCAAATCCTTAATGTGAAAGGTAGAGTTTAAGTATTCCTTAAATTTCTTAACTGCAGATTCATCATTCCCCATATTGAGTATATCATCAACATGTATAAGCAGGTAAATTGATGATGTACCTTGGCTCCGTGTGAATAAGGCGTAGTCGTGCTTGGATTGCTGGAACTTTGTAGCTGTAAGAACAATGGTGGAGTTAGCATACCATTGACGAGAAGCCTGCTTGAGTTCATATAAGGATTTACGAAGACAACATACATGATTCTTCCCTTGTCTATGTAAACCCGGTGGAAGGTCCATATAAATTTCTTCTTCTAAATCTCCATAGAGAAAAGCATTATGGACATCCATATGATGGAGAGGCCAATTATGAAGAGCAGCAATGGAAAATAAAGAACAAACAATACCTTCCTTTGCTATTGGCTTAACATTTTCGTATAATCAAATCCTTCCCGTTGTGTAAATCCATTGGCTACTAGTCTGGCCTTATAATGCTCAATGGAACCATTTGCCTTATACTTGATCTTATATACCCATTTACACTCAATGGATTTTCGATGGGAGGGTAGAGGAACTATATCTAAAGTTTTATTTTCCATTAGAGCTCCTAACTCATTAGTCATTGCTTGTTGCCAACGAGAATCTTTGGTAGCCTCGTTGTATGAAGATGGTTCCTATCCCTCAGATATTCTACGAATGCAACACATATGCTAGGTGAAAGACGAGCAAAGTTAACATAGGAGGAAACAAGATAATGTGTACTTGATGATTCCAAGGTAGGACAAATATAATTTGTTATCTATGTTGGTAGTCGTGTTGAACGGCCTGAACGTCGAGGATGAGTTGGTGCAACAAACAGAACATTACTAAGTGGTTCTAAAGAGATATTATCCGAAGGAATT
Organism: Metrosideros polymorpha var. glaberrima; assembly: GCA_001662345.2. Lineage (NCBI taxonomy): Eukaryota > Viridiplantae > Streptophyta > Magnoliopsida > Myrtales > Myrtaceae > Metrosideros > Metrosideros polymorpha. The sequence continues at coordinate 3,892,838 of BCNH02000003.1, read as the reverse complement.
AGTGATTGAGGAGCTACATGATGCTCAAACAGTACTGTTTGTGAGGTGCTGGATGTCGTGTTGTTCATATATGAGGAGGAGCTTGTATCACCTTCAGGTGCATGAGGTGCCATGGGGGATGACACATGGGGAATCATAACAAGCTTTGAAGGTGAGAAATCTTCGTCACTTAAAAAAGGATGGTGATCAATAGTCTAATCTAGCTGATGATCTTAAGATACCTCATCTTGGAAGGGGAAAATATCTTCATGAAAGGTAACATCTCTGCTAACAAAAAAATTGTCCAATGGATGGATTAAGAACCAAATATCCTTTTTGGAGAGCAAGATATTCTATAAATATGCGCTTAACGGCACAGGGACCCAATTTGTCTCGAGGGCCTATAGTAGAGACATAACACATGTACCCAAAGACACAAAGGTTATGAATATCGGGATGTTTCCCTAGAGCAATTCGAAAGGAGTCCTTCCATTTAGAACTCGAGATGGCATTCGATTGATCAAATAGGCTACTGTGACCACACAGTCTCCCCAAAACTTTTCTGGAATCGAAGCTTGATACTTAAGGGCATGAGCAACTTCTAAGAGATGATGTGTATAGTGCACGAACTTTCATGAAGGATACCATTTGAAATGAACAATAAGAACACTGATGATTAAAGAATTCACATGCATTATCAGTATGGATCCGTTGCACGGATTTGTGAAATTGAGTCTTAATTAAAGTAAGGAAATTTCTAACATGGGAAAGATCTTGAGCTTTTGATTGCATGAAGAAAACCCAAGTTGCACGCATATAATCATCCACAATTGTGAGAAATAAAGGGGACTCGTTGTGGTGTGGAGCGTGATATGGTCCCGAGATATCCATGTATAGAAGAGAAAATGTTGTATTGGCATGTGATGTGCTTTATGAAAAAGGAAATATTGATTATTTAGCTAATGGACAGACAAGGCACTTCGAATAAGGAAAACAAGTGCTATGGCCTAAACGCTGATGAGACAGAAAAACATTATTATTAATATTGGCATTACACAGGATGCCCTTATTTAGGGGAAAAGATGAAATAACAAGATTTTTAGGAAGTGTGGCCCAAAAATAGAGTCCATCATGATTTTTACTTAAGCCCATCAATTTTCCAGTCGAAAGGTCTTGAAAGAAACAGATGTCAGAATCGAAAAAGACCCGACATAAGTTGTCTTCACAAAGTTTGGAGACAAAATGAGGTTAAATTGGAATTCGGGAATTAGTAGAACATTTCTCAATGTGATGGATGAACTAAGTTGAACATTCTCAATTTTAGTGAAAGGGGTGTCATTTCCATTTGGGAGACGAACTGAGGTACAAGGGGATGATTTATGAATATAAGTAAAGAATCGTTTATCACAGATTATGTGGTCATTAGCACCTGAATCAATAACCCATGCTTTAGTTGAATGGAGCTCATCAAGTAATAAGAAATACTTGTATAGCTGGCCATTTTATCCTGTACTCCTAGTTGGCCTGGAGCTCTTACAATTTGCTAGAATTGGTCATTATTGATAAGCTGGTTAACTTTAGCATATGCTGTGACTGAGATATCTTGTTCTTTCTTTTCTTTATATGTCAGCTTCCCATTTAATTTCCAACAATTCTCTTTGGTATGATAAGGACACTTGCAATTGCAAAATTTACCTTTTCCTTTGTTCGAATTATGGGCATGTGATTTATTTGATGATGTGGTTGAGTTTTGGCTGTCGGATCCCTTCCATGCGAGTGCTGATGTGGCATGATATGCACCCTCCGATCTAGGTGCTGCAAGGATGAATGATGAACCATATGATCTCGTGATTAAATCACGGCTGTTCACTAGGGTTAAAAAATGTGCGTGTCTTGGGCCATTCGATCGTGTGACCAATTCTTGACCGTTTGCTCTAAATAAAGTGTGGCCATCGTCTTTTTTGCCTAGAAAACCTAATTGCATCCCCGAGCTTGCGCCTAAGCTCCTAAATCCTCCATGGTTGGACCTTGCCATGAGCATTCGCTAGTTTGGTGTTGCCTTCGCCGTAAGGACGACACAGTCGCCTACTCTCAAATATTCTGAGGAAGCCAAACGCTGAGACTCTTCTTAGACCGCGAGTTGGTAGATCTGGCCAAGCAAGGGGATGGGTTCCATGGTTTGGCTACGAAACGGTAAGTAACTTTCATTCAATATAAGCAGAAAATGTGTTACCTTCTCCCTCTCATTTATAGCTTGATACTATGCTAGAGTTCCCTTGGGTCGCTCTAGCTTTTCTTTAGCCATCTTCAATTCATTCCACAATGCCGATAATCGGTTGAAAGCAGCAAAAATTGAAAGATTCCCTTGCTTTAGCTCTGATAGGGCTTGAGTTATAGAGAAAATTTTAGCCCTATCGAGCTTTTCATACATCTCCCGTATGCTTTTCAAAATAGTTTTTGCGTCTTGGGTTGGAGGAAGTTCGACGGTGACTTTTGGGGTGAGACAATTATCGATCCATGTTTGGACAAATTGGCTGCACTTCCTCCAATGTTGTGCAAGTCGTTTGTAAGCTAGAACAGGGATGGTGCCGTAAATGAACCCTCCTTTGTCTTTTTTGATAAGAGCCTGCTGGAACTGTTGTGACCAAACGGAATAGTTTTCTAGTCTTGAGAGTTGCTGTGCAATGAGGCGGAGCTCAGGTCTATTAGCAGCGGACGCATATAAGGGTTCGCTTGGCTTTGGCCAGCTGCTAGTGGCACCTGCAAAAGGAAGAAAACTGGGTATGTAGGTCGCGTATGGGTTTGTCCCATAACCTAGTGGACTTGAATCACTGTAGCTCGAGAAAGGCCAACTTGGTCCTTATCCTGGATTGGACTTAGTAATGAGAGGTGGGCCCCTTTCTAGCCCTCTGTTCTCAACATGGGCTCTTTTCGTAGAACCCATTACATTCTGGTCTAGGTTGAATTGATTCGTCTGGCCTTGAATAAGTTGGACTTGGATGGGGAACCATTGAACATATGGACCCAAAAAAAATTGCCCTGGATTGGGCTTAACCTGGTCCAATTGTCCCTCATTGAAACGTGTTTGATCCTATTCTTCTGTGTGATTGTCTTTCGTCAAATATGGTCGTGAATCCGAAGGAGCTTCATCCAATACTTGGTCGTTGGAAAGAGCTTTGGAATCCTGGGAGATTCTTGCATTTGAAGTTTGATTTCTCGACCTGATTTCTCCCTTTGTTGACTGTTATATTCTAACGAAAAAAAATATTCACAAGTCAAAGATAGTTGTGCGAAAGTTAGGTTGAGGAGGGAGGCTCTGATACCATGTTAGAATTGTTGGGATTTTATCCCATAGAAAGTGAATAAGAAATGTGAATGGAAATAGTCCCACATGGGATAGAATGGAGATGGAAGATGGGTTTATCTAGAGGAGCCTCTCAAGTGGGTTTGGGCCCCAAGGGGTACCCCACTTTTGTGGAAGGGAGAGGACCTACCTAAAGCTGGTCGGTCCACACGCGCGCGCGCCGCCGCCCGCCCGCTCAGTTCGGGCCGGGCCGGGCCCGGGTTGAACTTAGCCCATCGTTTCTGTCGGTTTTATTTTTTCCGAACAGACATGTATTCGAGT
>BCNH02000003.1:3875109-3886191 GCA_001662345.2 Metrosideros polymorpha var. glaberrima | reverse complement strand
GCGGATCCACTAACAAAAGGCCTAACTAAAGAGATGGTTGAGAAAACATCAAGAGGAATGGGTTTAAGGCCTATAAAATAAGCTATCATAGCGGAAACCCTACCTAGTTGACTGGAGATCCCAAGATCTAGGTTCAAAGGGATAACCAAGTTATGCAGGCTGTATAGAGTACTGTTAACTCTTACTCATTCCCATACGGAACAGTACTGACATGTGGAGGTTAAGCGTAAGCTTTTAATGATTCCGATTTTGGTATGTGATATACCATATATTTAGAAATCACCTATGTGAGTGTGAAGTGGGGGCCGCTTCTATGAAGAATTTGAAAGGCCAAATTCTCAAAAGCACTCATGAAACCAGGCAGTGTTCATGGCCAAAACGAACACAACAATGAGAACCACCTTCGTTTGAGAGAAAGTTGTGTGATTCCTATTGTCTTGACCTACACCAAAGGTCGACAGTTCAAAGACATCAAGTCTACTGATTGACTGAGTACGTCCGATAGGTCTTACTAGGGAAAGTTCAAAGTTTCAGATTACTTATCCCGATGCAACGTTCACTCATGGAATAATCGCACATTGCATCTCATGCATACACAAAGAGTCATGATATCTGAATTACTCATTCATGTGAGGGATTGTTGGGATTTTATCCCATAGAAAGTGAATGAGAAATGTGAATGGAAATAGTCCCACATGGGATAGAAGGGAGATGGAAGATGGGTTTATCTAGAGGAGCCTCTCAAGTGGGTTTGGGCCCCAAGGGGTACCCCACTTTTGTGGAAGGGAGAGGACCTACCCAAAGCTGGTTGGTCCACACACGCGCGCGCCGCCGCCAGCCCGCTCGGTTCGGTTCGGGCCGGGCCCGGGTTGAACTTAGCCCATCGTTTCTGTCGGTTTTATTTTTTTCGAACAGACATGTATTCGAGTTGCAATTTTTTTTCTTTCTCGAACATACACGTCTATTCGTGATCGTCGGTTCGGTTCACCGAACGAACCTTTTCGACCGAAATGTGACCCTTCGCCTTTCCACAAATCGAACGCACCTTTTCGGTGCTTTGTGACTCTTCAACCCTTTTTCATCAGTCACTGTTTTTACCATTTGGGTACGCATTTTTTCAAAAAAAAAAACAGACACACATACACTACACTGCTCCGCACGGCATTCATCATATTCATTGTGTGCGATTTTTCCTGCGAAGTTGCGTTCGAAGATTTTCTCAAGAGAAGTACCGCTTCAGAAGAAAGGCGATTCGTTCTATCCTGGAAGACAATTGTCTAAGAACCTTGGGTACCGGTAGATGGGACAAATTTGTCTTAAGGACACAACGTGAATTCGTTGGGCTCGAATCATTCATCTACACATTCGGTTTACTTCATTTCAGGTTGGTCGACCGATTTTGTTTTTGCTCGTACGAACAGAAAACATACCCGACAACAAGAATATGATGGAAAGCAGCCGAGAATAGAAAAAAAAAATGTATTGCTTTCTCATATCATGATGGTATAATTACAGTCCTATTCATAATACATAAGGTCTAACTAATTAAGGGAAGAAAACTATAGAATAAAGGAAAAAAATGATTTCCTAATACACAATATTCTAGTTTCCATCAATGGACTAATAAGAATCACAGTATCTTCAACACCTATATCTCATACATCACTGCTCAGTTCATCCACAGCCACAGAAACCTTTTCTTACCGCACAGGACATTATTAACCAGCAACAGGGCCCATCTAATGTAATAGATCAAAGATGCTTCCAACTTTAAAAAATCCTCCATATATATGCATGGCAATTGTGCGCGGGAGCATGAGATGTCTGGTACAAAATAATCAATGCCAACTCGGAAGTTAGGTCAACCCTCCTGGCAAAAGGGCATGATTATTTTTTGATGTCTCCCTCTTGCAGTTTGTCACCTAACTGTTAAATCTAAAACACATTATTTCAATCTACCAAAGGCAAAAGACCCATGCTCTGCTCACTTGCTTTTAAGTAATATCAGCATACTTTGGTCGACAAGACAACAGTCTTCCCTTGTTTTTTTTAATGTGGAAGAGAAGACCATAAGTCGTGAAAGGAGTAGAGACATTGCTGATTCGTCTGCGACTCCAACACAAGTCACTGTATTTATGCAATAATTCCAGGGTGCGTCCTCCATGCCAAAAGCACGGGAAAGAAAAGCATAAAGGAGGCAACGCCGAGTTTGTCACCTAGCTGATGCCCCTGTAACCTTTCTCTTTCTTTTCTTTTTCTCATCTTTGAACCCATTTACCTCTGTAATCTCTCTCTCTCTCTCTCTCTCTCTCTCTCTATACTTGCCCCCACTTAACCCCGTGACCAAAGGCAACTAATAACCAAACCAAACTCAGCATTATAGTGCAAGCTAGCTCTCTATGTATTAGATTAGATAAGTAGTAGTGAGGCTGGAGAGTCAACATTCTTGTCGGTCCTTCTCGTGTAGTTGGTACCATTTTGTGGAAGTGAAGAAGATGGGGGAAGAAATGAATGGGATCGACACGGAGAGCTATGGAGAGAACGGCCACGATAGGATCGACTACGTGTTCAAGGTGGTGGTGATCGGCGACTCCGCCGTGGGGAAGACCCAGCTGCTCTCCAGGTTCGCCAAGAACGAGTTCCGCTTCGACTCCAAGTCCACCATCGGCGTCGAGTTCCAGACCCGAACCGTTTCCATTGCCGGAAAAGTCATCAAGGCCCAGATCTGGGACACTGCCGGCCAAGAAAGGTCCCCCTCTCTTTCTATAAATTCTTAACTACACTCTTTTTGTCTATTATGGACAGAGCGATTTGAGGCGTTAAAAAAAAAGGGGGAGGGGGGACTAGACCCCAATGTAATGTAAGATCCATCAGAATTAATGGCTCAGATCCCTCGGTCTATTTATGTTCCAGGCGTAGAGGATCATTGTCCACCAACATTCATCACAAGACACGCACAGGGATTGGGTAGTTAACGCATATGCAAATGCAATGGTCGGTGGTTCAATAATCAATTGCTGCAATGAATTAAACAGGTACAGGGCAGTGACGAGCGCATACTACCGAGGAGCACTAGGGGCCATGCTGGTGTACGACATCACCAAGAGGCCGAGCTTCGATCATGTGGCCAAGTGGGTCGAGGAGCTCCGGGCCCACGCGAACCACTCCATAGTGATCATGCTCATCGGCAACAAGGCCGACCTCGCCGTGGACATGAGGGCAGTCCCTACAGAGAATGCGGTGGACTTCGCGCGAGACCAAGGCCTCTTCTTCTCAGAGACCTCTGCGCTCAGCGGCGACAACGTGGACGCCACGTTCCTGAGGCTACTGGAGGAGATCCACGGTGTCATTGCTAAGAGGAAAGCGCTGGAATGCGGCGGTGGCGATCTAATTGGGAACAATCTTAATGGTAGCATGAGTAATGCCGCCTTGTATACAGGGTCGTCCAAGAAGATTCATATCGTGTCATCAGGCTCAGGATGTGATTTGGAAGATGTCAGTGACTTGAAGAAACCATCCGCTTGCTCCTGCTAGTATGACGAGCTATACTCGAGTGGAGTTCTTCGAGTTCAAGCGTGAACCGGAAAACCCACCCCAGAAGAAAAGGTCAAGAAAAGGAGGAGAAAAACAACCCCGCCAAGAGTCAAAAAGAGAAGCCAGCTAAAGAAAACCTTTTGTGTCCCTTCACGTTTGATTTCCATGCTCATTATTCTACTCTGTTTTTTCTAATGAAGTGGGGGGTACTAAATTAGTTGGCGAAGATGCTTTCCCCTCCCTTCGACTGAGATCTTTTAGAGATGCGACGATGATCCTATCTTGTATAAAAGTAAACCCCCCCCAACCTGCGAATCAAATTATAGTGTACAACAAATTGCGTTCCCGTGTGCATCTGTGTGCCTGTCTTCCCATCTGCAGTCGTTCCTTTGAGCGTTGTTTTGGCAATCCAACAATCAAACAAGTCCATCGAAAAGCAAATAAAAAATCCTTCAGCGAAGAGGCAGATATCATGATGCTTGTATGATGACTTGTACCAAGGGATTAATTAGCTAGCTTTGGAGCAAAAGCAAGAGTCATGCATCCAACATCATAGGCTCGGTGGGCCAATACAGGGATTATTAGTTGTCCTCACCATGTCTCTTTCCACATACGACACGAGCTTTTCTTTAGAAAGATTCAGCACCTTCCTCTACTAAAAAAATTCTAGTCGTGATCATTGAATTGGTGGGAATTTGGTGGATAGTGGATGCAGCAAATCAACCGGAATATTATATCCTTACCATACTATCCTCATCTCAAAGAGTTATTGACTTGTTGGTCATTCTTTATTACATGCATCAACCCATTTAGATAGGAACAAATTCCCCTATTTTGAATGGAATCGGCAAAAATTGATAATATGTATCCCATATGAGATTCTTTCGATTCGACGGCCCATCTCGCTTTTCTCTACGTACGCTCGATCTGGGGAAGAAGAAGCGCATAGGGAGTATGTGGACTTTATTGTTTCCTGAATGCGTTAGAAAAACTCCGCTTTCACTTTCTTAAAAGGGAGTTTTGGAGCTGCTCATTCAAATCCAACCTTACTATTAGCCAACCTCATTGATCCCACTCAATAATCTTGTACACCAATGTATTGCACTCTCCCGGCCAGTTTATCATTATTAAAGTACTACTGAATCTCTCCGATGTGAGAGAAGCAGGGAAGGAGCTCTACTACTAAGATTACAGCCGGCTGAAGTTAGCTAGCTAGGCTAGCGTGCAATGGCTTCCTTCGAAAAGGGCGGACCTTTTGGGATGCGTCATACCTCATAATGGTTAAGGGAGACTAGCAAAAGGTCCGAGGCAATGAGCATGACTAGAAGCATTATTTGCTCCTTACGATGTCCAGAATCGGATGTGAGACTCAGGAGGTGCATGGTAATCATTATGGAGTAGAAATGCGTTTGTTAATGCATTTTCACTTTTCTACTTCTGGAATATATTTTCACTTCTGGAGTAGAAACGCGTTTGTTAAAACTACTTTTTTTTTTGTTCCAGAATGAGTTTTCTACTCTAGAATGAATTTTGCACAAAAAAAGAGAAGTAATTTTTTTTTACTTCTTTGGAAAAAGAATGACTTCTGACTTCTCTTCTAGACCGTCTAAACCTTTTGCATTTGTACCAATTTAGTCTATTTGATCGACCGGCACTGACATGATGTGACACGCCTGTCGGCCAAAATATTATTTTAATATTATTATATTATTATTATTTTTTTCCTTCTTGCCAAGAAGTGTAGCCGGCGAGGGCGAGGGCCACGAAGCCCTCGTCGACCGACCAAAATAATAATAATATAATATTTTTGAAAGTTTTAATTATTTTTTTCCTTCTTGCTTAGAAGTGTGGTTGGCGAGGGCGAGGGCCGCGAAGCGCTCGCCGATAGGCCAAAATAATAATATTTTAAATATTTAATTTTTTTGTATTTATTTTTGTATTTTTTCTTTTTTGCTGTGTAAGATGCAAGAAGGAAGGAAATAAAAATAAAATAAAAATTAATTACAAAAATATTAAAATATTATTATTTCTCTTTCAGAAGTAAAAATTTTCTCTTGTTTTACCAAACGCATTTTTACTCAAGAAATTAATTTTTGGAGTAGAAGTAGAAAAATCAACTTCTGGCCAGAAGTTGATTTCTGGAGGAGAATGGTTACCATTCACCCCCTCAGCCTCTGCGGTGATAGTCCTTGAATATGGGATCGATTGTTGAGGCTTCTTCTTTGGATGAGATTAATAAGGCCCAAGGCCCAAATCCACCGGGGCACATGGGCCTGTAAAAGTGTATAGCTTTAGTCATGGTGTTGCAGTGACCATTCACGCACCCCCAAGTCAGTTGCCTTCTCTCTCCATGGACATGGAGATAGATGCGTCTCTGAGATGTTTCTTTTGTGGTTTGGTTTGCAGAGTATGGATGCATATCTTGATTAATCAAACGAAAGCCTTTTATCGGGAGCGAAACAGAGATAGATATTTCAAAGTATTTCCATAAGCATGCCAAGTAAGTAGGGGAGCCACCATGCGTCTCTCGACCTGACTGTATAAATTTGAAGGAAAAATTGCCAAAAAAGTTTCAAACCTATTGTATTTTTGCCAATTCAGTCATAAACCTTTTAAGTTTTTCTATTTAGCTTAAATCTTTTAAGTTAGTGCCAATTTAGTTCTTTTGGCCGACCGGTGCTGACGTGGACAATTTTTAATAATTTTTAAATATTTTTTATTTATTCATTTTTCTCTTTATTTTTCTTTCTCTTTTGTTTTTTGGTTTTCTTCCCCTGGCCAGTGAGGGCTTCGCAGCCTCTTCACTTGTGGCCGTTGTGGCCTTGCCTAGTTTTCTTCCCCTGGCCCGAAAAAAAATAAAACTAAATTGAGAAACTTAGAAGGTTTATAACTGAATTGGCAAAAACGCAATAGGTTTAGGACTTTTTTGATAAATTTTTCCTAAATTTAAAACAATGAGATGAAAGTTCTCTTGGCAGAAGACTTGTCGGTTGCATTGGATCCACCATTGAATTGTAGGTCCAGCCCTGGATTTGGTCTTGGATGGATAGAGAGTAATTGAAGTGTAGGGAGAAAGCGAATCTGATGATGGGCCTATTCCCTCCAAAAGTTCTGGCGGACATCCGTCGCTCCTCCCCATCTCATTTCTTCTTCTGGCTCCATATGTGCTTGAATTACGATATTCATATCAGAGGCCACTTCTTTGGACGATGAGCTCGAAATATAGTATAGTAGGCCATGATATGATAAATCTCACTTCATGTAGGCATTTTGAGGAGGATTATGCAATCTCCTTGTGAAATTGCAAGTTAATGCCTGCTCGGGGAATTAGTCGCTATTGTAGTAGTGCTTGACAAAGGTATTCAAACATCGTAGATTCCGATGAAATAAAGCATCTCATGTGACACTAATTTATTATGTACTAGTATTTGGAACACGCGCGTTGCATGTATGTTGCTATCTTAAATTGGAAATGTTTCTTGTGCGAATGGTAATGTTGGTATTAATTTTCGGCTCGAAAGTCAATGTCATTAATATAACAAATATTTGCATAAAGATCCAATTCCATGTTACGACACGTAACATATCTCCTAGAAATGTAAATTTTGTGTGTGTGTGTATCATACGTTGCTTATCCAAAGAAATGTAAATTTGCTATATAAGTCGAGTTAATCTGTGTATCGTTTATTTCCTTTTAAGTTCATGAAAATGGATCGATATAGGAAAGGCGAGGTTTCCTCGCAAAGGGTTTCGTTTCCCTCTAAATCCAGATGGAATTGAATATATTATATATATAAAAAAAGAATAATCAAATGAAAGTATATTCTTTATATTGCAATGGAGTTTGGATGAAATAGTTGGACAAACCATGAAAAGAAAGAACACAGAGAAGGTGACTGCGCGCGCAATGTGGATGGCATGAAAGCTCTGTGCAGAATCAAACAAGACAGAGAGAGAGATATGCGGGTTTTGTCGGATTGGAAAGGGACCGGAGATGACCCGCCACGACCAAACCCTCTCCATCATTGAATTGAAGATGAGCTTCAGAAAGAATCCGAAGGGCCATGTTAAAGGTGCACCACCCAAGTTCGAAGGCCCAAGCAGGCAGAGCGACAAATGGCCACCGGTCGAAATGACCTCTGGCATTTGCCATCTTCTTCCATTCTCAACATGGAACTTTCCTTTTTCCCGATATGCGCGTGGACTCGGTCGCTTTTTCGAGAGCGACTGAGTCGCTATTCAGTGCAATGCATTGCATATAGTTTGGTTTCTGGACGTGCTAGCAATAGCTAGGAGCTAAAAGTACCTAATTCTTTTGTTTTCATTTTAGGATGAACAGAACAAATGCCTGCAATGATTCCCATCTGCAGAAGAAAATATCTTGCATCAACTTCAACTGCTTCGACAAGTTATGACATCTTCTTCACTTTCTGTTCTCATGGTTACCATTAATGGCAATTGAGGATGAGGATATGGATATCTGGTTCTCATCCTTCCCAATATTTTATTACATAGTCGAATTTAGGCATCTCAGAAATGACTAATAAAGTAATAATGCATGCGCCCAGAGTGGGCTTGAACACTAGGTTCTATACTTAATGGATACACTAATATCATTTTACGAGAGCTTATAAGTAATGTCATATCGTGGCACCTTTAATATATATGTATTTAGAGGGGTAAGAAGATGTTTATGTTTCTGCAAACAAGTCAAACTAAACATTTAGGGTCCTTTTTTTTTTAATCAAAAATGCTACTTTCATTCATTCATTAAAATGTCGATTACAAAACGAAGGCAAAAAAGACTATGAACATAAAATATCCCTAAGAGACTGGGGGGAGTCGAGACCTAATTAGAAGGGAGCGTTTTGAGTCGATTAACTTTGGCCACCCAATCAACAGCTTGATTGGCTTTTCTCGAGCAATGGACTACCTTCACATTAGTCATTCAGGCCAGGAGATCCTTGCAGTCTTGAATTATGTTTCGGATGGCCCATGGACATTCCTCTCGTCCCTTTAGAATTTCAACACGGATAAGACTGTCACTTACACGATCCAGCGGTAGATTTTGTTCATCCTTATTTCGTGAAAAATGTGAAATTTTTGAAAAATGTTTTTTGGGAATTCATTTTCCAAGAAAAAGAAAATATTTCTTGATGATTGGCTGAAACCTGAAAATGAACTACAAAATATTTTTCGTCGTTTGGTAAGGAAAATCTTGATTTTCTAAAATAAATATATACTATTCGGGCGCTAGTGACTAGCACATGGGAAGCCGAGGAACTAGGCATGGGCACTGGAATCTAGAGCTTGGATCTCTAACACCCAAACTTGAGTCCATTAAGGCCGGACCTCGGCACTCACGCTCAAAACCAAGTCCTTGACGCCAAGGCCAAGGTCCATCGAAGCCGGATTGGGACCCCAATTGTAGTGCCTAGGTCTCCAGCACCCGTGCCTGGGCCCATCGAGGTCGGGCCTCATACCCTTGCGCCCATGCTTAGGATCTCGGTGCCCAAGCCCAGGTCCATTGAGACCCTGACCCCGATGCCTGCACCTAGGTCCATCGAGGCTAGGCTTAGGACCCCGGCACTTGAGCCTAGGTTCATCAAGGCTTGGCCCAGGACTCTAGCACCGTCCACTCGGATCCATTGAGTACGGGACCAGGGCATGAGCACTAGGGTCCCACACACTGGGTGCCAAGGCGTCGGGCCTGGCTTCAATGGACTTGGGCGTGGGCACTAGGGTCCCAAGTTCGACCTTGATGGACTCGAGTTGGGGCACCGGGATCTTAAGCACGTGCATGGGACTCATGGGCTCGACCTCAATGGAGCGAGACTGGGCGCTGGGGACCCAAGCACCGACATTGGGGTCTCGAGCTTTCCCTCTGTGGACCCCGGTAGACCCGACCTCGACCTCTAGACATGGGCCCACTACCAAGGGCCCGTAAATGAGTGTTGGGGTTCCTGTGCCTAGGCATAGAGTAACTGGTTAAAACGCCGATTTCTAATCATATTTTGGAAAATGATTTCCGATTTGTTAGAAAGGAAATGATCTTCTTGAATTTAGGTATAGGTTATTGATTGACTTGTTTTTCCAAGAGATCCAAACTCTGGAAAATGTTTGTGAAAAATGTTTGTCGTGAAACAAACGAGCCAATACCCATTTGGTTTTAAGGCTTTTCTTCTTTGCTTAGTAAACATCAAATCAATTATTTAGTTTGGTTTGGTTTTTTCTCCCTAAGTTGATTGAATATGCTATTAATAGACCCTTATGCCAAAGTTAAAAATGCATGCATGTTTGAAACGTTTAAACTATTAAGTGAATAGAGATTTGATTAATATAAAATTGTTATATGTTAACCGTATAGGCAAACAATGTTTGATATTTTAGCACCTCTATCATGTGCAAAAACAGAAAATGAAACTACTGAGAAAGCACTTTATTCAAATCTAGACAATAGAAAATTAAAATTTCGCAAAAATTGGGTAGACTTGGGTCAAAGCATCTCATGCAGAAAGTGGCTGTGTCCATCTATTCGCTCTTAAGGGAAGAGTAGCTAAAACCTAATCAAAATCTTCTCTATCTCCACCCTCAGCCCATCGCCCTCCGGCTGCGGCCTCGCTAGACATCGATGAGGGTCGTACCAGCTCCGTCCATGGAAGTATATCTTTTTATCCACTAGTTGCGATTGATTCTATTTGCTGACTGTCGCTTTAGTTTGCCAACAAATAGTCGCATCATATCCATCTTTAATATGGATGTGACCTGACTATGATTTGTCTTTAATTTATCAAACATATTGATGTAATTGGAAAAAAAATGTTACGCGAATTGTAATTAAAACTTGCAATTAGGCACGACGTGCAACACACTCGAAGTGCACAAGTTCTCAGTTGTAATCCTACCTATCCTCGTGCGACTTGTGATCCTCCAAGTAGGCTGTATGTCCGTTATCTCCGCAAAGCCGGAGCAAGTTTACCGAATGGTTGGCCTTCCAACTGAATAATCATCTCATTCAGTCGTTGTTCTATAACTTGTCAAGATACTCTAAGGCTATCGTCAAACAGCCTACACCTCCCAATCTTAAATGCGGTCTCCAAAGTAGCTAGTGTGACCAGCCTGTCCTGGTATCACCTGACACAATGAGAACGAGGATAACACGAGTTGCAATTCGCAATGCAAGCAAAACTCGTAAACATGTGCAAAGGCGTGAGAAGCTGGAAGTGCAGAGAGATAAGCTGTCATTATCGATTCAATGTCGAGAGCTTCTTACGAAAGAAGATAATACAAATATAATTAGCTTAAAATTCTAGAGAAAAACGTAATAAAAGATAGGTAGAAAATTATCAAGAAAAAAGGTAAAGAAAATCCCTAAGGATATCATATAAGATCTAATTGGATAACTCAAAAAGAAATTACTCAAACTTCTAAGATAACTATATAAAAATCCCAAAATCCCAAAAAAGCAATGGAAAAAGGAAAACAATCACAGTCTGTTATCAAGTTATCAAGTCCCCTATCACACATGTACGGAAAAATTGTCATTTC
>BCNH02000003.1:3839779-3874546 GCA_001662345.2 Metrosideros polymorpha var. glaberrima | reverse complement strand
GGACTGAATTGGCAAAAAAAAAAGGTTTAGGATTGAAATGGCAAAAGTGCAATAGGTTTAGGACTAAAATGACAATTTTTCCCACATGTACTTTAGTCTCGTGATTGTTGTATATACCTTGTACTTGTTCCTTGATAAATCAATTAAGAGAAACTAGACTCTCAGCTAAACTCTAATTCTCTCAAAGAATATTGCAGTGTTGAGCTTGGTTCCAACCAAATAGTTCAAATGTACTTGTTCTTTTATTTTTATTTTTTTATGAAACTTCTTGCTCTCATGCTATGCAATGACCAGTTTAATTAAAATGGGAACGTGAGGGATTAGTGGAGCCTCTCCCCGTCTTTCTGAATTGAGAAAAGGATAGCCCAACATCACGTCAAGAATATCGAGCTATCGATCGTGCCAGCAAGACCCAACATGGACATGGGTTGCTGCTGATCCAACATGCCATGTAACCCCAAAAAAATTGGTGCCCCACTCCCCTGCCACGTGTCCTCACCGCATTCTTCCACCGGGTTGGCCACGGCCATTCTCTTCACTTTGCTTATCTCCTCACCACCCTCGTTCATTCACTCCGACACTTTGTATCACTTCACCATCCGCCAACTTGCAGAGGGAAAATGAAGGTTCTCGCGTTCATCCCCCATTACCGTTATTATTATTATGACCTTGACTCTCTTTTGCATGCCTCAGCTTGCTTGTTCATGCTGTCCAAGTCGCTCATCACTTTCTATCATCTTCTCATCAGATCTTCAACTGGGTGCAAAAGAGGAAGAGGTCGAATCCCAACGTCCTCCAAGGTTTGAGACTCCAAATTTCCCCTACCCAAATGACGACACGATGTTCCTTTTCTGCCAGATCCCCTGCATTTGTCTCAGTGCTTTGGCACGTCAATGTCGTCGGAACGGTGTTCTAGAGCGGTTACTAACTTTACAGAAAGTTGCGGCGATCACTATTTGAAAGTTGTTTTGTGTTGGTGCAGATCATGAGCTAGGCCGAAGCGTGAAAAAGCCTGAATCCATCACTGCGGATGCGCTATCATTACCTGAAGGGCTCACATTCGCCGGCGTGCTGGATGGTTGGAAAGATGGGATATTAACGATTGGAACTTTTGGTTATGATCCGCTGAAACCCATGAACCAAGTAAAGGATGAGCTCTTCTTGGAGAGTCATCATGAGAGTCTGGAAGAGGAAGATCAACATGATCGTGACCACTATCCTGATGATCGGGAGGAACCGAATGTGGAGGACGAGGAAAAGAACCCTTTGATGTTGACAACATTCTGCAACAACGACCTCGTTCTCAATGAGGAGTTGCGACTACTGAATCCATACACAGATCATATTGCTAAACCTGACAGGTCAATGGTGGTTGAAAAAGTTGAGCTGACTAAGGGAGTGGTGTTTGAAGAAGAAAAGAAGAAGAAAGGGCAGAGAGTGACCCTGGCCGACCTCTTCTCAGCAGATTCTGATGTCAAAGAAAAACCATATCCAAGTGAAGTTGATCAACCCACCAAGCCGCTGGGGAAAAAAGAGCCCGCTTCAACCAAGAAAGATGGCCAGTCTTTTGCCAAGAAGCTCATTCATCACATGGTGTCCGAGGATTCGCGCCCCACTAGAAAACTACACCGGGTGAGTGTCGTTTTTCCCAACAAGCTAAGGTATCTTCACAAAGTGAGAGCCTCTATTTCCACTTTTAGAGGTCAAGCTTATTTCATTTCGGCTCTGTTGAAGTTATTCAGATGAATGAACACCTGAATGGTGGGGGGTATTGTGGATCAAATATGCGTTATCCTTTAAGCTCCTTTTCATTTTCACTTTTAGCATGCATAAGTACTTCCTCCTTAGCTAGCAAACGCAATCGTGACAAGTCAAGAATCAAATAGTATGTACTTTTGTTTTAGAGACACAAACAACGCTAATGACAAATTAAGGGTAAAGATTAATAGATGTAGTGAATGCCAACCCAATGCATGCAGTTGATGAGGAAGATGTTGAAGAAGAAGATCCATCCGGAGCTGGGGAGCAAGATAAATGACAAAGACAATCAAATGATGAAGCCTGGCTGTATACACCAACTCCTTGTCACCAGCAATCAGCAGCAGAAGGACGAGTGCCTCTCTCTCCTTGAATCTCCTCAAGGCAAGTTCGTCTTCTTCTTTCTTTCTTTTTCATCAGTGCAATACCATAAACATCAACATTTGTTAAATTCCAAACACTATATGTTGAGAGTAGGAGCAGTCCTTAGCTTTCGACTCTTGCCATTAAGGTAAAACAGATAGAAAAGTGCAAAACAAGGACTGAACTTTTTCTGTACTATGGATGGACAGCTCGATATGATATGGTGACCTGATGTACAAGATGCCCAACCTTACAAAAATGAGTGGTCACATTGTTCTGTCTGTGACAAAAGCACATTGGCATGCGGCCACTCATCTTCCCTTCAGCAAATATTATCCCCTTGATGGTCTTGACTTAATTCCCCATCCATAAAATCTGAGTGCTAAATCTTCCATACTACCTCCCCTTTTTCTCCGTCATCCATTGCGCAAAAACGGCTGTCTCCGAGGCAACTTCTACACAAAACACTAAATTATTTGGTGAAGCCAAATATATACGGCATCTACATGAGAGCAATGATAGTTGATTAAGACCGGTCTGCAAAGTCTCGTTATCGTTAGCAGCAACAGTGCTTACTTGTCAGACTTCATGAGGTTATATTATTGCTTCATCGAATCATAAATCAAGACAAACCTAGTGACACTAATCCTTGAAGCTACAAAAAAAGAAACACGAGTCCTCACGTCATTGTGCACATTGCAATGTGGTTGTTTTTATTAATCATGCCATCATAAAATGACTTAAGCCCATAATTTTTTGACGTCGTAGCATGGTGGATTGGTGAGTAGTATAGTATGGTTAGGTACTGCCAGCATAACGACACGAGGACACAATGACAAGATATTGTTTGAAGACAAGGCTTACAAGATATGTTATATTATAAGAATGGCGCCACGGGGTGACCATTGAAAACCCACAAAATTAGATAAACTTCACATAGTTCTGCAAGCTAGAGTGACTATATTTACCGCATCAATTGTATGATATGGTTGAATGATTTTTTATTGTTTCCTAAGACCTTTTACACTCGACTAAGCCAAGAGCCAAATCGAGAGAACTTTGTCCCACAAAGTCGTGTACTTTGATTAATGATGTCTATCATTTGTACGTCATTCTCAAAATAAGTCCAATAATATATTTTACATTATTCTTGCTAACAAGTATGTCAAGGAATACATAGTTGGGTGCGGAGTTGGCACACAACCTCATTTAATCCATGATGTTAATTGGATTTGTGGGTCAAGAGTTTATTTATCTAAGATAGGCTTATCCTAAAAAAAGTAATAAAAGATTGTGAGAAAATATACAGGTCGAGAAAACTTTGAAATTTTTTTTATAAAAAAAAAACATGTCTTTTGGGAGTTACGTGGGATAGAAAAAATTGATTGATACAAAACGTATTTGGTAAGCGTCATTTTATGGCAGTCTTACAAGAGTTTGATTTTATGTGATCATTTTCCTAGGTGAAAATAACAAGTCTTGTGATAAAAGAGTCCCTCGTAGAAAACTTCCAAAGCATGAATCCAAGTAAGAAAAAGTCAGTCTAGTGGCTTTAATTGGTGATTCAAGTTTGACGGTGGGCCCAGCGGGCCACCACGTGTCCGCCACTCTAAAGGCATCGACATCTTTTCGTCATTCTTTTTTCGGTAAAGTATGTTTTTTCCCTATTTTTTTCAACCAACCAACAAAAAAAAAAAAAAAAACACACGCCGAGGCTGAAATGAGATTAGATGGGCATTATGCAGTTAATCCTGTTGTTATCTTTTTTGTCTTACTTTCCACTTGAAGTTGAGATAAGCTAGCTAGATACATAGATATGTGTACATTTGAAGTTAGGTCTAGTATTCATTATGATTAGCGAGATAGGCATGCAAGATGGTCGGCTTATCTACACATCCAAAGAAATTTTTTTTCACATTGTTATTATTATTGAAATCACGACATCAATCGGTCATTGCATGCGCAAGTACAATCTTCATCATTATCTCTCTTCCGTTGTTCTTGCCTTATGGACATGTATCGTCTTAATTTTCCAGGTCTGTCGGCTGTTTTTGCAGATGCCATGGTGTGATCAGAACTCGGGGGTCTTCTCTGCCGACCATTCTTGTTGCTAGTTGGTGCAATTGGCTTTCCTTCTGAATGGAATTGTCTTGTGTTGCAGCCTTTGCTAGGGTTTTATTTCATGTGAAAATTGTTGACTCGTCGGTGTTGCGGTTTGTTTCAGACCTAAATAGCGATTGTGTTTGTGTTGTTTTGTTTAATACCAACCAGCTGATGAACGTGATGATGGGGGTACCCATGTCCTCTTGATTAGGGCACAAAGGAACCTGCTCGATCATTCATTTGTTTAAACTTGGGATTCAAACCTCTTCTTGCTCACGACAATCGACTTCTTGTCTATGTCCTTGACCACTGTAACCACCAACTTGAAGGACTGCTCAAAGTCTGTTGGCGTTCTTTAATACTAAGTTTAGTCACTTCCTACATTATTAACTACCTACCCTTTACTTTGTCGGTCATATACATTATATGGAAGCAATCTAGTACTTTAATGGACTCGAATAGGATGGTAGAAATTGTCCAATCAGTCTTAAACTTATTGTACGGATGTTAATTCTCTCGTAAACATTTCAATTTTGCCAATTTAGTCCTAAACCTTTGTGCAGACTTTCAATGTAGTCCTTCCAGCTAGTTTTTGCCGAAAATTGCTTACTTGGCACAGACGGCTGGCAATGATCAGACCGTCATGTCATCGATTTTCGGCAAAAATTGACCAGTTGCGCAAAGGTTTATGAGTAAATTGGCAAAATTGAAAAATTTATGTATGAGTTGGCATCCGTGCAAAAGATTTATGATTGATTGGGTAATTTTCCCGGATAAGATGCACTTTTGCTTGATCATCATCCCTCGATAATGAATCGTAACTAAGGATTTATAGCTTTAAATCACAATCTTTTAAATTCACATAATGTATCAATTTCTCCGTCTCTTAATAATAAGCAGCACACCTAGGAAAACAACTTCCCATGCATTTGTAGTACACGTGACCGATTGCTCAAACGACGTCTAATGTCCCCAAAGTGCACTTATTCGTGCGATCAACATTATCCAAGGGTAACTCTAATCTAGGTTTATCGTTGAAAATAATCGTCGTCTTCCTTCACATACAAATCAAACCTTTTGAATCTTACAATAACCTTCGACCAAAAAAAAAGTCATACAATACCCCACAATCATATTTCAACAATTTCCCCAACTTATCTTGAGACATCACCAAAAAGTTTGACAGCAATTTTAAAGTGTTCAAACTCCAATAGGACCTTCTAAACTAAATAAAAAAAAATGTGCACTTCTACATAAGAATCTACATTAACTCCACGAAATTCTGGTACCTTATTCTATGAACTTTCCTTTTTCTGCTTGGTGATCGTGTCAATTACACAACAATTTATACGTAAGGAATCTACAAAATCTGGAAAAATTGTCAAAAAAAGTCTTAAACCTATTGCATGTTTGCCAACTCAGTCCTAAACCTTTTATGTTTGTGCCAATTCAGTCCTAAACATTTTAAGTTTGTCAATTCAGTCATAAATCTTTAAAATTTGTGCCAATTCAGTCCTTTTGGCCAGTCGACGCTGACGTGATGTTGTCAGCGCTGACGTAGACAATTTTAAATAATATTTACATATTTATAAATTATTTATTTATTTTTCTTTTTCTTTTTTCTAGTTTTCTTCCCTTTGGCCAGCGAGGGTCGCCAAAGCTCACTGGTCACTGGGCTGGGGCTGTGAAGCCCTCGCTGGTGGCCGGCGAGGGCTTTGCGGCACTTAGCCAGCCTTGCCCAAGTCTAGGCGAGGCCATCGCGGTCGCAAGTGAAGGCGGCTTCAGCAGCCATGCCTCACCGGTTCCGATGACCTTGTCCAATGGTTGGCGAGCTTCGGTGACCCTCGCTAGCCAGGGGGAAGAAAACCAGAAAAAAGAGAAAGAAAAATAAAATAAATAAAAAAATTCAAAAAATATTTAAATACTATTAAAAGTTGTCCACGTCAGTACTAGCCAATCAAAAGGACTGAGTTGGCACAAACTTAGAAGGTTTAGGATTGAATTGGCACAAACTTAAAAGGTTTCAGAATTAGCAAAAGTACAATTTATTTAGGACATTTTTTTTTACAATTTTCCCATAAAATCCTAGTTTTGTATAATTCAAGTATTCATTTTTTGACAATAAAAAAGAGAGTTGTCGGGGGCTTGGACATGGGATTAGTCCACCCGCAACCTCTTGGTTATTTTAGCAATAAAAAGAACTTGCTTATGGGTAAAAGAAAAGGAAGAGTTTATGATATTAATAAATAACTCGAAGATAATTTCATATAAAGGTTGGTAAGTAGTGGTAAATTATGCAAATATAGGGATAATTACAAAAAAAAAAATCATAAACATATTGCAATTGTGTCAATTCATACTTAAACTATATTTTTTTTTTGCAATTGAACCTTAAACCTTTGGTAATTGTGCCAATTCAATTCATTTGGCTAGGCTGCGCTGACGTGGATAAATTTTAATAATATTTTATTTTTAAATTTTTAAAATTTTTTTCTTTCCTCCCTCCTTCCACCTCTAGTCGGTCATCGGACCTCGGTAACTCGAGAAAGGCGAGGCTGGCGAGATCAGGCGAAGCTTGCCCCCGCCAACCACTAGCGGCGAGCCTTGCCCTCGCCAGCCACTGGGCAAAGTCGACATCGCCATGGCTAGGCGAGAGTGGCTGCCTTCTACAACTCCACTTTCCTTACTCACCTTAGCTTGTTGAAATGGCATCTTCTGAGATGGTCTTGTGCAAATATTTGCTGAGAGATGAAGAATTGGAGTGGAGAATGGATGAAATCGACGGCCAGAGGAAGCACGGCACTCACACGATTTGAATCGGATGTTGCATCGCTTCTTGCATCTCTATCTTCCTTGCTCAATTCACCCTCGACCTCACCTAGTGACGACGAGGCTTGCCTTCACCAATGGCCAATGAGGGTGAGCTTCACCTAACCTCATCGGCCTCGTCTCTGGCTATCGGCGACCGGTTGGAGGTAGAAGGAGGGAGGAAAGAAAGAAAAAAGACAAAAAAAAAAAGAAATAAAAGAAATAAATATATTATAAAATTATAAAATATATTATTAAAAATTGTATACGTTACTTTTTTGGTAATTTTCTCTGCAAATATATATTAATAATTCTTTGAGGAAGTTGATAATTTCCAAATATATTAATAGAGGTAGATAAGTGAATTGGATAAAAGTTGGTCACTTAGAATAAGTTAGTTACTTAAAGGGAGAAACGTTGTCAACAATTCATCTAGACGTTGGTAATCTGGTATAATAGTTTGTAAGTTTAAATTGTTAATAAGTTATGTAAACAAAAGTTGGCAATTTTCCAAAAAAAAAGAGAGTATATAAGACATTGGTAATTTCATGTATGAATTGGCAATTTAATAGATGTTGGTAAGTGATCAAATATAAGTTGGTAACCCAAAAATTAATTAATAATCTAATCATAGAAAAATTGGTAAATAACTCAAATGGAGATTGGTAATTTCATCTAACAATCGATAAATCTAGAACTTTAGTAGGTTATATAGATAAAAGTTGTTAACTCATCAGTGGGTAATTTTGAAACAATGGTAAGTGAATCGGATAAGAGATGATATCACTTAATGGGAGGAAAGTCGGTAAATTACTTATATTGAAGTCGCTAATTTTCTATAAGATTTGGCAAATTCAAAATGTTGATAAAATGTAAATAAAAATTAATAATTTCTAAATAATCAAATAAAAGTAAGTATTTTGAATTAGACCTGAAAACTCACAACTTTGGTTATTTGTCGTTAACCAAGCACAGCGTATGGGCACAAACCGCGGAAGGAAGCAACAGAGCGGTAAGTCTGCCCGATTCTGTTTTTGTCATAATTGATCAGCGGAAGCAAGGAGAAGGAGGAGAAGAAGAAGAAGAACTCATCACAGGGACCATTCCGTCTCTCTACCGTGTAAGAATTTTCTGGGTCGATTGATCTTGTCCTTGGGAGTTTCTCTCAGTGTCTCTCTGTTCTTTTTGGACAGTCTTGAGTCTGGTTGCTTTGAGAAGTGATCTGGGGAAGCAGCAGTGAGTGAACTGAAGGAAAATGGGCTCCAATCCTAAAGTTCATTCCTTTGATGAGGTCGCCCAGCACAACAGCCGCACCGATTGCTGGCTTAGTATCTCTGGCAAGGTTTGCGTTGTGTTTCACTTCCTTGCTTCCGTTCTTTTTTTCTCATTATTCCGTATTGGGAAACTCGGGAGCAAATCACCCGTGGAGTGGAGTCTCGGTTGGGTCATTACTTGTTGGTGTGCGCTCCAGTATCGGTTAGCTTGCACGCTTGTGGATTGCTTGCTATGTTCTTGACTGCGATCGGTGTTA
The DNA here is from genome assembly GCA_001662345.2 of Metrosideros polymorpha var. glaberrima. Lineage (NCBI taxonomy): Eukaryota > Viridiplantae > Streptophyta > Magnoliopsida > Myrtales > Myrtaceae > Metrosideros > Metrosideros polymorpha. The sequence goes on along the minus strand of BCNH02000003.1, from coordinate 3,865,983 downwards.
ATCTTTCTAGATCTGCCGTCCATGTAGCTTAATGTACCTTGGATTGGGTTGAGAAACTCCTCGATGCATGTTTGCAGAGGCTATGGTTCTGAAGATGCATTGTCCTCTTTCTGATGATTGAGGTTCTCTTTCTTTGCCCTTTACCGTTTGGATGAGAATGTTCTCGACTCGTCAGTAGAGAATGATCTTGGTGGGTGGCTATAGCTTCTCTCTTAAAATTACTATGTAACCTTCCCTCCTTGAGGGGCGAGCCCCGTTCAGCTAAGTCGAGCTACTTCTTGCAATTCTTTTGCCATTGTCCTTTTCTATCTTCGGCTTCTTTTTTGAACTTGTATCTTGTAATGACTAAACTACATATATCAGCTAGAGGATGCCAAAGGACTTCCGGCAAGCCTCTTCATTGTTGTATATTCTTTTCCCTATTCTTCTGATGATTGAAGCTGCTATTGGTAATGGCCTGAGCTTTTGAAACACTCCAGGAGGAACTTTTGGTTGGGAGGGCGAAAAGAACTTATGTCCCTGAGGAGTTCCTTTTAGTTGCTCTGGTCGACTACCTGTTCCCTTATTAATGCAATCATTAGATTTCCCTTTCAGCATATTGCATTAAGTGTTACTGGCCATTGCAAACCTGAACGTTTTTAATCACTGCGGTGGATATCCTGGAGAGTTCTCAGCCCTCTTATTACATTCAATTCTCCAGTTTCACTAACCCAACATTTGAGCATGCATGTCCGTTATAGTTGCCTACTGTTCCTTCAGAAACTTCTTTAAGTAATCTAGAAAATGGAGCGATGCTTTTTAACAAGTCGATAGTGTTGTAAAACATGAGATGCAAATGAAAAATATATCTCTTTCTTTATTCTTTTCTCCTTTCTGAGTGTTTGTCTGTCTGGACAAAATGAGTTCTCCTTTCTGTCGTGATTCTTGAGATCTTTTCCTTTGCAAAAGGGACTTTAGTTAGAGAATGACATAGAATGAAAACTCTTTGATTGCTTTCTGCATATTTACATGAATGATTTTTCAGATTCAGTACGGACTGTATACAATTACAACTGCTTGTATCGAATTTTTTCTTCTTCTAATGTGTTTTTTGATTTGATGGTGAATTAGTTGATCACTGTTAAAAATGCATTAAACATTATGAGCCATATTCTGGTACGTGGCATGTGGAAATTTTACAATTTTCTTTTGGGATTATATAAATAGCAAGTGGCTTTGTCTCAGGTCTATGATGTAACTCCTTTTCTGGAGGATCATCCTGGAGGGGATGAAGTCTTGCTAAATAACACGGGTGAAACGACTATTAGTCCCTTAAATTTCACACTGATGTGACAACAGAAATTGTTATTTATCAATTGCATTGTCTTGGTTGTGCAGGGAAAGATGCAACTGATGATTTTGAAGATGTTGGTCATAGTGATTCTGCAAAAGAGATGATGGAGAAGTATTATATTGGCGAAGTCGACAGCTCCACGCTTCCAGCAAAGAGTGAGTACACTCCACCGACGCAAGTACCTCCTGGCCTGGTCCAATCTTCTGGGATTGCGATAAAAATCTTGCAGTTTCTGGTTCCGCTGCTGATCTTAGGCCTCGCATTTGCACTAAGGTACTTCGGCAAAGAAGACTAATTAGATGTTTGATGAATCAGAGTGTTCAGATGAAGCCATTGTATGAAATGCCAGTGATCAGGTAGTTCCATTATTATAGCATCGGAAGATTGAACTGTGCATTATCTGGCTATGTATATGCGGCTAGCAGCTGAAAATCATGACGCCAATGCTGCTTAGCTTGACGTGTTGCTTCTCTATCGGTATTGTACTCTCTAAGTAACTTCATGTCTGGAGAACATAATTGTATCTCGCCTCAGTTTGGGCTACTTCCCATCCCAGCTCCTTTTCTTTGATATTTTTCTCTTAGAGAGATGTAACCTCCCCCTATCCCCTAAATTGCTAGGGGCGTGCACGAGTTCTCTTCGGCCCTGAAATTGAGAATTCTTGCTGAAACCATCCCCAAGACATTATGTTCCAGGAAAGTGAAAACCAGAATTGGTGATTGGATTTGAGCACGTGTTGCCTTGAGATTTGGGACTTGGCTGCACATGTGCCTTCCTGTGGCATCATTTATTCTAAGCGAAAACGTTCTCTAGTGTTATGGGGCTATGAGTGGTTGATCTGATGAAACAGAGCGATCTCTGAAGTGGTGCTTGAAAATGGTCTTATGGAGTTAGATTAGAAATGTGTAGCTAATAAGCAATCCAAATGACAATTATAGATGGATGAGTTAACAATATCTAAGGATGTGAATCAAACTAGGGTATGTAAAATCATTTCCGATGGTAATTAAAAGCTTTACTTCGCCGATCAGCTCTTGGATGTGAATTGATCTTCTTTCCAATGGATTTGTCCCAAAGGGGTGTTCTGTCAGTTTGTATTGAAATTTGAATGGGAACTGATCCTTTAACAGCAATGGAATGAAACTTTACACAGGTATTATTACTGGATCAACCGTCAGGTTTACGAATTTAGGTAATTACCAAGTTAAACCCTGGCTGGTTTCTCGAGATAACCGAAGTTCTAGACCAAGAATGCCCAAATACTTGGTAGTTTGGACAAGTGGATTTATTAGCGGCATTATTATGGACATCATATCACATCATAGATAGTTTGATTAAGCTAACCACAAAACTAAGAGAAGGAGCTGGTTGGAGCAGAGCTCGACCAGGGCTAATGTAATCATCAGGCAAGTGGGCAATCTATTACGTCCTGGAGAGGGATTAAATAAGAAGGGCATGATCGGCGCTGGAGTTGACAACAGAGTAAGAAATTAGGAAACCACAATGATTGCTTCCTCTTCTAGACATGGCAAAGCCTCCCTTCTCTTCTTCTTTGTTTGTTGGCTTCACCTTCCACTGCTCAGGGATCTATCCAAGGATGCTTCGCGTGGCTGTCTCCTTCATATTGTTTATAGAATGACTTGTATTTAAGTATATTTCTACTTCTTCAGCTGTCTCAGTTGGACAGGTCAGATGGAACTAAACAATTAGTAAACAATCGGTCAACCCTTGAGAATGGCGTTTGATTTAGTTTTAGTTCAATAACATAGAGCGAAAAGATATTAGATGATTGCATTCTTCCCTCCCCTCCTCTGGTTTTGGAGCAGAAGTCAGGGCACAAACGTTCTGGGAAGCACAAGGTGCATGTCTTCCTCTTTAAAGTCTACCAAGTAAATTTCCAGATTAGTCAACAAGAAGACGAAGCATAAAGATACGGAACCCTAGTCAACAGTCTGTAACACTTCCAGAGTATCTTCACCATTTATATGCAGAAATTTACCCATCTTGTGTGATTTTTATGAGATGATGATCATTGACAAACTAAATAAATTTTCGGGGTGAAAAGGACCTGCTCTCACATTCGACATGATCAGTTAATAGTACCGAGAACCGATTTTGTTCTTTAACCTAATCGGCTAGAGCGCAACATATAATATTCCCAACACGTAAATATAGGATGAAATAAGATGTTAAGTTATCATTCGCATTATGGTATATGAATTACGATGAAGAGAACTACATAATCTCTTTATCGAATGATCGGGTAGTGAATTTTATTGTTCGGTTAGATCATCACTGGATAGGTCGAGATAGTTGGATCCATATTTACTTTGAGTCTCTTTTCCTGGGTTAAAATTCAAACCATACCGGCTTGAATAGACCCATGAGAGAGAGATGAGATGGACATGATATCATACACAATCATTATCGCTTCACCTATTTATATTCACCTTTTCTTAAGACCGTATGAAATAACAGACACCCACATCTCCATTCAGAGATTACAACAGATTATATGGTTGACCATGAAAAGCTAATATCTGATCAACCAACTAGAACCAGACTCGGAGTACAGGTTCTTCAACCCCCCCTTCCCACAAGTGCCCATTCGACACTCTCTTCTACAATGGAAATACAGACATCAGTACTTAATAAAGAGCTCTGCGGCGGGGGCGCACGATGACCGTGAGTGGATATGCCATCTCGCAAGAAAGCCTGAGCACCTCGGTCAAGTTGACCCCGTCACTTCGATCCGAGGCTGAGGGTAACCAATCATACTCATGCAAAAGACGCGCCACCCAATGAGTGACGGTGATCAGCCCCAAGCTCTTCCCTGGGCAGCTTCTCCTGCCGGATCCGAACGGAGCAAGCCTTAGATCCGAACCAAACACTGAACATTCCACCCCTCCTTCCTTGCCCACGACGAACCTTTCGGGCATGAACCGCTGAGGGTCCTCCCAGACCTTTGGGTCCCTGGATATGGCCCACATGTTGACCATTGCTGTAGTCCCTGCAGGCACGTGATGCCCGTTGACCAATGTGTCCGCTACTGCCAATCGTGCCCAGGAGAGGAGCGGACCCGGTGGGTGCAGTCTTAGGACCTCCTTCACCACGGCCTGCAGATAAACCAGCTGTGCCATGTGTCCCTCGTTGACAACGTTATGGTATTTTCCCACCACTTCGTCGAGCTCATTTTGTACATTGGATTGCACCTCAGGATGCAGCACCATCCTTGCCAGAATCCACTCGATCAAGATGGCAACCGTGTCTGTCCCTCTGAATATCATTTCCTACACCAGTTTGCATATATTATATAGTAGAACTGTCATCTGTGAGGCAGCAATGATTTGATAATGTACAACCACCTGTACTATTTATTCCTTGATATCAAATTCTTAACTCAGTTGTTTCTATATTTGTCAATTGGAAACTAGGAACATTTGCCACTAGATTTGGATAACAAGATAAGGGGGATAAATTGTAAATGAGGTGTGGATATCTAAATTAAATACTGCTTACGTACCCAAAGAACAGCAATAATGTCCGAGTCGGACAATTTCTCAGAAGCTTGAAGGGAGAGCAAAACGTCAATGAAGTTCCTGCAGTCGCTGTTGCCGGTGTTCTCTCTATGTTCCCTGATCATTCGGCTGACAAAGACCTTAACCTTAGGTAAGAGTCGCCAGCATCTAGCCCGAATGTTCTGAGGATCAAGATCAGACAGCCAAGAAAAGTGGTCCGACCAGTTGAGCGTGCCCAGCAATTCATACCCTTCATCAACCAGCGTCTTCAGTTCTTCAGCTTCTTCATTCATATGATCTAGTTCGTATCTGCGTCCAAACACCAGGAACATCATGTGGTGGAGTGAAGCTCGTTTGAGGACTTGGTGGACTGTGAAAGGTTGACGATGGTTGTAGTGACCCAACAACGAAACCATCCCAGAAGCAATTGCATGTCTCTGATCCTCAGTAGCCTTGATTTGCTTTGGACGGAAGAAATGGGTGGCAGCGATTCTCCTCAGCACTCTCCAGTAGTGACTACAGGGAGCAAACCCGATGGCTCGATTAAACATCAAGTTGCGAGCGGACTCCTTCATCGGACGATCCGCAAACACGGGGCTGTGGAGGATCTCTTTGGCCACGTCAGCATCACATGTGACAATAACACGTGTGTGGCCCAAGCTGAAGGCCATCAACCGCCTTGCATCATGTGATTGAGCGGCAGCTGCAATCTGGCGATGCGCGCGCTGGTTGGCCATCAGTTTGATGCTGCCAAATAAAGGCAGTCCCCTAGGACCTGGAATAGGCTTGAAGTTACTGAAGGAAGAAGGCTTTCTCTTGGCAAAGCAGTACTTGCCCCAAGCAGGACCACCAGGATGACCCCAGTAAATTAGGGAAATCGACAGCCAAGCCAAAGCCACGCCGAGGAGAAATGCGCATGCCATGGCAACATGTGGTTGCATAAAAGCTCCGCATAGTTTAGGGGCAACAGTAAAAGCCCAGAGGGCGGTATCGACATCGTTTTTCATCGGGGCGAGTGAGAGAGAGGGCACCTTTACAAGTTTGTTTCGCTTTTGGATATAGCCAAGAGGGGATAGACGTTGGCGATGGTAGTAGGTCTTAAGACGAAGCCAAAGCATATAATATGTATATGTAAGGGCGTCAGTCTAATGCATTGTATATAATCTATAATCGGGGAAGCGTAATCATATGTAAAGATGGAGCAACAAATCATGGAAGTTAAAAGAAAAAAGAGGCGAGAAGCACTGTCAATTAACGAGTGCATGACGAGTGATAGAATAGCAATCCCCCGACATTAGGAGGCACGCTCCCATCACTTCGGGAGGATTTGCTTTCATGCTGACGTTGTGGACTTCATAAATCCAAGAACCACACCAAGCTTAATATCAACTTTCTGCATTTTCTTTCTTTTATATTCAAAATTATTTCAGCCTTGGTGTACCTTGAAGAAAGTCAACACTGTGGACGGTGAGTAGTATATTAGACTCCATAACATAACCAACACACATCATTGTAAACATCGGCGAGACTTTAAGCTATGGAAAAAGCGTGTCAAATTTGAATACTAACTTCAAATACATTTCTTGACAATCTGGGATTGGAATTGTCACAACCACATAGTAGTAAAATGGAAAGTATGTGCATCGGATAACAAAATAAAATACTTTCATATATAGAACTATGTACTCTTCAAGATAGAACTATAACTCATTTACCAACCATGTCCAATGGCATCTGTCTGAGGGCGGGATGCATGGTCCTTCACCAGCAGTTGGCCTCACCAGCACAATCATCTGATTCTTAGAGTATTCTAGACGTCACCTACGTTATGGGGTTTGAAAAAAATAAGTTAGCTCTATGAACAGGGTCACATTGCATTCACCAAAAGTTTCCTCTCCACCCAAATTTCGGTCAAGCTAGCTCAATACTGGCCCAGATTTGAAGATAATAGGAAGATCTTCTGTTCCTCATCTAAATCAACACTCTCTTTGAGAGAGTTTATGATACATGAGAGTTTCCATCAAGTCAAATGATAAAGATGTGCAAGACATGTCCTACTAAGACAATGAAAAAAGGGATACGATGAATTGCACAGGCAGCAGATAGAGAACCACATAGGAGTATCCCCTTCTGATACAAGAGAAACTAATGACCATTAGATCAAATAGTCATGACATTATTAACTAATGGAACGAGTAAAATCATGAGACTCCTGAATGCAATCTGTGCTGACTAAATATTTACCTATTCTTCTGGCAGTCACTTTCTCTGCACAGCCTAAAAATCCTAGCCAGGGACGGGCCCCTCTAGGAATTGCCCTGTCACCTTTGTTTATTAACTATGGTAGCCAATGCTTTCAAGTAGCTCACTAATGTCCTCATGATTATTTTTAAACCAGGATCTGTCATCTGGAAGTGTCTTACCAACTTGGATTTTATTAAGATTTTAGCTCTCTCATGACGTTTACTAGCTAGGTAAGACTAACGTATGATCACCTTCAGTCGTTTGAGTGTCTAATCCAAAGAAGTTGTCCTTGACTCCTTCTTGGAACTTGTAAGTTGCAGGATACGCTTGGCCTAGTGGTCCTGTTCGGGCGGATCAGGAACATACCCATCCTAGCCAGTTCCAGGAATGTGGAAGCAGACGACTAAGACCGGCTGGTTCTACCTAGCATATTCTTTTAGACAATTCATTTGGAAGTGGGTAAGAACAAATGTAATCTTGCCCGTAAAATTAAAGCAAAAAGATGTTGTGTGTTGATAAGCCCAGAAATTAGAACATAGAGACATATGCACGACAAAGAAAACCTCCCGAATTCCGTGAAATCATTCTTCTTTTTGGTTTTTAAAGGCCTTGAATGGTGCAGCCTTGAACAAGAAGACGAGATTGTCTAAATTTCGCCAAGGTGGTTGTGGCCTGGGAAGCTCGTAAAGAGACTTTAGAGATTGGTTTACAGAAAGAGATTAGAGACTACTATTTCGGAAGGTGGTTGTGGGGACTGCATGATATAATTCACAGGGGAGTGGAACGGGGACTGTCCAAACTTTAAATTGAGTTGGACGCCTAAGCCGCGAGCCTGTGACTTCTATTTGGCAACCGGTCTTTATTTGATTCGGCAAAGATAAGAAGTTACTGCTCTACAGTTATCTTTTTCAATTTCTCATCGTCAAGAAGCACAATCATGGAACCTTCCTGCTGCTACGAGATCATAGACCATGCTGCCATATTGTTCTCGCAAGAACGACTTTGCTCTGTGTAATTATACCGATGCCATTACACTCATCCGAACGAAACATTTCTCAAATTAAATAGAAAAACTTTCGCAATACAAAAGTCATCGCATAGATGGTCTGTCAAAAAAAATAAAAAATGAAGAGTAGCATGAGTTGAAGCCTTCAATCATGTAATATGAGGTCATCGGCTACTGTCCTGATATCACTGGGGGAGGCAAGAGGAGTGTGATGTGTCAACCTTCCCCCCTAACAAAAAAGAGGATAGAGAGGCTGCATCACGTTACAAATCAACGCATTACAAATTCGTTATCGAACAATATGATGGACAAATGCAAATGTAAGATGAAGGCAATCAGCGCCCTCAGCAATTCCATAGTCACGCATGCTAACTTAAAGATGACAGTACAGTCTTCAAATCCCATTAGTCCAAAAGGCTTGTGATTTCAAGAACCCAATTTCCCGCTACTGTCAAATTCCAAAGTCCTATTCCTGTCTACATGGAGACTGTCTGTCTATTAACGACTGATAGATGTAGTTATCCTGCCTTGCGGCGAAAAGCTCAATAGTCTCTATATAACCTCGCTCGAAGCTCTTGTGCTTTTGACCATCGTAAAGGAAGAAAAAGAATGATAGGACTCTCGAGAAAGGCTTGTGGAAATACCGGACCAGGCAGACTACTTTCTCTTAGATCCCGATTTTTTTTTGTCAATTGGATCCCAAGTTGCCTGGTCGCCACAAGAGTGCTTCCGAGGATCTTCCAAAGTATTTTCTTCAAGTCGAAACTACTGTACTAGAGCGAACCGCAGAAAACAGAATGCTACAGAACAAGTCGAGCCATCCATGAATATGTTGATTCACACAATCGTTGATATCTTTTAAACGTTTGTAAGCAAAGCGATTATTTTCTACTTGAATTTTCAATAATTAAAAACAATCAAATAAACATTAATGATCTGATAACTAACTAACAAACAAGTTATCATATGAGCGATTTACTAGTCCCTCTTGCATTACCAGCAACATTTGGAATTTATCTATGTTTTCTATACAATACTGGTAAATGCTACTTTTTACACATGTTGGGTTTTTCAGGTATATTTGCCTCTCTTACTCCATCTTCATCCAAAGTTACAATAGCCAATGGCTCATCTATACATGTTACAGGAGTTGGCACAGTTCATCCAACTCCTTCATTGCCATTGTCCTCAGTGCTTTATGTTCCACAATTTTCGTTTAATTTCATGTCTGTTAGTAAGTTAATCAAAACCTTTTAGTGTTCCGTAACATTCTATCCTGATTTTTGTGTCTTTCAGGATTTGTCTACGAAGAAGACGATTGGTAGAGGACGTGAGGAAGGAGGAATGTATGTGCTTGAAGACGCAACTTCCTTTGCATGCTCTAGTGTTACCTCCCTACATCAGATTCACTGTCGCCTTGGTCATTCTTCTTTACATAGTCTTCAGAAATTGGTTCCAGTTTTAAGTCTCTTTCTAATTTAGAGTGTGAGTCGTGCCAACTTGGCAAATTACATCGTGTTAGTTATCTGCCTCGAGTCATTAAACGAGTGGTGTCTCTTTTTTTATTAGTCCATTCAGACATTTGGGGTCCGTGTCATGAGACTTCCAATTTGGGTTTTTAGATATTTTGTTACCTTTGTTGATGAATATTTTAGAGTTACTTGGTTATATCTAATGAAAAGTCGTTCAGAGTTGTTTTCTATATTTCGTGCTTTTATATCTGAAATTTATACTCAGTTTGGTGTGCATGTTAAAGTTTTGCGTTCTGATAATGCTAAGGAGTATTTTTCTGCATCCTTTTCCGACTTTATGACACAACATGGTATGATTCATGAATCTTCATATCCTGATACACCACAACAAAATGGTGTTGCTAAAAGGAAGAATATACATTTGTTGGAAGTTACAAGGTCTATGTTATTTGAGATGAAGGTCCCTAAAACATTGTGGTCTGATGTTGTCTTGACTGCATGCTATCTCATTAATCGCATGCCTTTTTTTGTTTTGCGAGGTGGTATTCCTTTTTTCTATCTTGTTTCCAAATCAATCACTATTTGACTTGCCATCACGTATTTTTTATTGTGTATGTTTTGTTTGTGATCATCGGCCTGGAGTGTCCAAACTTGATCCTCGAGCTATCAAGTGTGTGTTTCTAGGTTACTCTCGTACTCAAAAGGGTTATCGTTACTATTCTCCATTATTGAGAAAATACTTCATAACTGCTAATGTTTCATTCTTTGAAAACACTCTTTATCATGATATTCCAATTATTATGTCTGAGTTGGATGAAGAAGTATATGTGACCACCATTCGATCAACTGCTCCAGTCATTTCATTAGTATCTACACAAGAACCACCTCCTTTACAGGTTTATACTCGGCGTCCTCGGGTTTCTACTCCTCAAGCACATACTTCTCTTCTTTTGGTCGCTGCTACGTCAACTTCCTATCCAGATTCGCCATTAGTTGATCATCCTCCTGTGTCTAATCTTGATCTTCCTATAGCTCATTGCAAAGGTACACGTGCTTGCACTCAACATTCTATTGCAAATTTTGTTTCATACTCCTCTGTTTCTCTTTCCTTTCGGTCATTTTTATCTACTATTGAACAATATCCTGTCCCAAAGTCTGTATCCGAGGCATTACAAAGTTCTGGCTAGAGGACATCTATGGAAGAAGAATTACAGGCTTTATAGGTTAATCAAACTTGGGACTTGGTACCTCTTCCTTCAGGCAAAATTGCTATTGGTTGTAGATGGGCATATGCTGTGAAAGTCAATCATGATGGTTCCCTTGCTCGCTTAAAAGCAAGACTTGTTGCTAAAGGGTATGCTCGGGTTTATGGGGTTGACTATTTGGACACTTTCTTTCCTGTTACCAAGCTTACTTCTGTTCGTATTTTGATCTCTCTTGTTGCCACCTATCATTGGCCATTGTTTCAGCTTGATGTCAAGAATGCTTTTTTGCATGGTACTCATGAAGAAGTTTATATGGAGCAACCTCCGGGGTTTGTTGCTCAGGGGGAGTTTGGAGGACTAGTTTGCAAATTAAAAAATCTTTATATGGTTTGAAGTAGTTTCCTAGGACGTGGTTTGGAAGATTTTCTGAGTTTGTACTCTCTTTTGAACTGGCTAGATGTGGCAATAATCATTCTCTCTTCTATAGACAGTAAAGGGAAGGTAAGCTATTCTTGATTGTATATGTGGATGTGGATGATATCATCATTACGAGAGATGACTTGGTTTGTATAGCTGAACTAAAGGTCTTTCTTCAAAAGCAGTTTCAAACTAAGGACTTAGGAGAATTGAAGTATTTCTTAGGAATTGAGGTAGCACAATCACAGAAAAGTATTGTTCTATCACAGCGAAAATATGTCATGGATTTACTCACTGAGATAGGCATGTTGGGATCAAAGCCTCTTGATTCACCTATGGAACGAGGGGTTAAACTGGTTGCTGAGAGGTGAGAGCTTTTTGATAATCTCGAGAGATATAGAAAATTGGTAGGCAAACTAAATTACCTCACAGTTATTCAACCAGATATTGCCTTTCTAGTTAGTGTGGTAAGTCAGTTTCTATATTCTCCTCGTACATCTCACTAGGATGCAGCAATTTAGATTTTAAGGTACTTGAAGAAGACTCCAGGGAAAGGAATTATTGATCAAAACCATGGCCATAGCAAAGTTGAAGGGTTTTCTAATGTTGATTGGGCAAGATCTCCAGATGATAAAAGATCAACCATTGGCTATTGTACCTTGATTGGAGGAAATCCGGTGTCATGGAAAAGTAAGAAACAGAGCATCGTTGCCCGCTCTAGTGCTGAGTCAGAATATAGAGCCATGACACAAGTAACATGTGAATTAGTGTGGATTTAGCAATTATTGACTGAATTAAGCTTCAAAGCTCTAGTTCCTATGCCTTTGTGGTGCAATAATAATGCTACAATGCTTATATCTTCCTACCCCGTGTTTCATAATAGAACGAAACATATTGAAGTTGACTATCATTTTATCGCGAGAAGATGCTGAGTGGAGTGATTCTTTCTAGTCACATTAGAACCGGTGAACAACTTGCTGACATTTTTACTAAACCGTTGAATAGTGGGAGGATAGAATACATTTGTAACAAGCTGGGCATGATTAATATCTATGCTCCAGCTTGAGAGTGAGTATTAGAAGTATAAAGGGTACATTAGTCTTTAGGACTCCTAAGTCTCTTAGAATTTTGTTTATTGCTTGTTATTAATGTATAAATATTTCTTATCTAAATAATACAAGATTACTTTTCCCTTTAACACACACAAAATGCCGTGGTCATGACAGTAATTCAGTGATTTTTTCTCTGTGAAATGTCATGATTTTCAAAACTCCTTAACACGAGGGTCTCGAAAAAGAGTCACTACGACTAGAAAAGTCTGCATTAAAAAGTACAAATTTTGTACATGTGATTACATAACAGAATTTCTCAAGACACTCACTAATCCAACTCGTGCATATTCTTGGTCATCTTCATCACGACATACCAAAAGTCCAAAAGTGGACGCAGGATAGTGGAATGATAGATCAAGTGCCAACTCCTCCCAACTTGTCATTCTCTCTCCCCGAAAACGAAAATAACAAAAATAGAATGAAACATTCAAAAGAAAAGTGAGCTAGTGCACCCACAAGGAAGTCATCTTCAACCTGAATTAAACGCAATAGTCACATCATTTAAACTAATAGAGCCACTTTAATTTTCATTTCTTTTTTCCATCCCGCCTGCCCACCAAGAGAGAGAAAAGGGAAAGAAAACCTCCAAACCCTCAGAAGCCATAAGAATTGGCAGATTATGTTGCACTAAAGAAAACCCCCAAGAAAAAGAAATACTTCAAAAAATGAAAAAAGATTCTAATGTTGTCTGGCATGTGAGCTTCGAAGCGTCACACCGTGTAAAAATCTGATATATCCAAGCAAATTAAGTTTTCCATCTGAGTTTCTGATCCAGTCTTTTAGGTTCAAGTGAGCCGCTGAAGGGTGAACATTCAATTCCTGCAGTTATTGGTAAGAAAATCCCGACAAATGTAAGCAAATTGTGCACAAGCACGAGAATAGCTAATGTTTCCTTTAAAAAGATTAATATTCATACCCGCGCCAACTCTTCAACTGAGATGACTCGGTTACCCTCTCGTTCGAAGTGATCAAAAGCATCAGAGGCTATCTGCTCCCACCCTTCAAGAGCCTCTAGTTGATGTACGCTGATTGCAGCCGCACAAAACTCTTCAAAACCCATCCTTCTGTAAGCAAGAGGCTCCATCTGAAAATAACAATTATCATAACAAAGTTGTGAAAGGTATATTAAGATCCTAAGTTCATTCGCTGTCCATTAAAATCCCATCTTTCTCAGACAAAAGAGAATCCTAAACAATATAGTTGATCACATTGCAGCTAACAAAGAGAGTAGAGTGATTCTTTTCATCAAGCAGAGAGAGAGAGAGAGAGAGAGAGAGATGCTTTAATCATTAGAAAGCGTTGCTTTGATCAGCCTGTGACCAGTAAATCTTGACAATCACTAAGGATACCAGTTGGACCATGTGGACGGACACACTACACAGGACTCAGTGCCTTACTGCTTTCAAAATCTCAGGAACCCTGGATTCCTTCATAGCATCGGTACCATATCTCTCAAGAACCTGCACATTATCATTCTCATTAGTTTAACTTTTCACAAACTACCAATTTCCATGGACATGCAAAAAATGACAATAGATCGACTAGACATGGAATATAGTCAAAGGTGCAAAACCACAGTTCTAAAACACATGGAACAAGAAAAGGACCACATGAAGTGCAACCAATAATTCTCATTTTCCCAGAAAAAGACCAAAAGTATCACATTAAAACATTGATGGATGGAGCAGCACTTTTACCCTTTTGAAATTATCGAGAGAGACAAACCCATCTTTATTTGGTTCCAGCAACTGGAACTGAGCCCTAAGATATACCAAGTCATCTTCTGTCAAAGCTTTTGAGAGAGCCTGCAAGTACCCAAGAACATAAGGAAACTTAAGTCACAGTCAAGAGGCAAGTGAAAAGAACCTGCTCATTTGAACTTTGAGAGCATGCATATTTTAGCAATTAAATGAGAGGGACCATACCATTGGAGAGTGCAAATACAAGTGCAAAGTATTGACTTGTTCAGAGAAGCCCCAACAAGTGCCCACACAGAGAGAGAGAGAGAGAGAGAGAGAGAGAGAGAGAGAGAGATTCACCTTCAAAGCTGCTCGTTTCAAAGGCGTTGCATGAAGATACAATTTAACTAGCTTAAAGATCAATATGTCCAGAGGAATGGGACGAGTCTCATCCCGCAACCAAGGGTGAGCTGCAATTACACATACTATTTTAGATATCAAACAAAAGCAACAGTCCACTATGCTCATCAATCTGATTTTTTCCAAGTTAAGGCCAGTGACTTAAGAGAACATAGTATAACATATGTTAAAGCACTCAAAGATATACATGGTCAATGCAGTAATCTAACTTTCCACACGTAAGTGATGAAAATTACCTAGCAGCTAACTGCTATTGCCCACTAAATTGGTAAGCAATGAAGACCAAATATCTGCAATAAGCATCTCCAAATGCACAGGCACAAGCACAAGTGTGCACAGAGAGAGAGGGGTTGAGGGGGGGGGGGGGGAGAGAGAGTTGCATGTCTACCCAATAATGCATTTGCAAATAGAAGCAAAATTAAGTAAAAAGGTAGGCAGAATTAATGAGCATAAGGGTTTGCCCTCATGTGGTGGCACAGAGAGGAGAGAGCTTAAGGATCTCGATCGAAGGCAGAACCGGGAAGGTCAACCCCAATGCCACTTAAAGTATTTTAACAATTACTTCTATTTCTGCACCCAAAAGGATTGTTGCAAATAAGCAGAGAGAGCTTAAGGATCTTGACGCAAGGCAGGAGCGGGAAGGTCAGCCCCAATGCCACTTAAAGTATTTTAACAATTAATTCTATCTCTGCACCCAAAAAGATCGCTTCCAAATAATTACACTAACATAAGCAGATCACTCTTGGGAGTCAGTAAAGTTCCAATGCTGAGGTTGTGTGAACCAAGTAAAAACAAGTCAGCAACTTTCTGGCCTCATGACATACTAATAATGGTATTGGCAAAAACAAAGGCTCAAATCTTGCGTAGCAATTGAGTGAGTTGCTACAAGGAGGACTTACTCAAAGCTTGTACAGCAGTCATTCTTTTTCTATAGTCCTTGTTTAAGAGCCTTTTCACAAAGTCCTTGGCCTCCCGAGAAACAGAAGGCCACGGTAAGTCCTCAAAATTAGGATCAGCCCTCAGTACAGCACGAAAAATTCCGGATTCTGTCCTCGCCCAAAATGGCCGGCTTCCACATAACAGAATATATGTGATCACGCCAATGCTCCAAATATCTGCTTCCAGACTATAAGATCTATGAAGGACTTCAGGAGCCACGTAGTATGCGCTTCCGACAATATCGTTCAGTCTTTCATCTGTTCATATTGGAACAAAAAAATTAAAAATCCTGAGCTGATACCGACAATAACCCACAAAGAGTGCGTGGACATGATTGGCCAGAATAGTTGACATTGATTTAGCCGTAAGTTAACCTGCCTATGCATGATTTTACCCCAATAAGTGCACAAACCACAATAGGATATTCTCTACAGTTAAAAGTACAGTTCAAGTTTTTGATGGTACATATCTAATTCTACTTGTGTCTAAGTATTGGTTAGACTATGTAGAATTTTACAAAAAGACTGTATGAGGTATAACTCTTGTTACCCTTCAAGCTTCGATGGTGCTTATACAATTCTAACTTGGAGGGAGGGCTTTTTTTTAAAAAAAATTAATTGCCCACCCCATATCAAGAGAAAAAGAAAGAAAGGAAAAGGAGAAAAGAAGCTTACTCCAATACTTTTTCTAACATAAAATAGAAAAAAATTTGTAGAGAAAAAGCCACAAAAAATCCCAAACTTTGCCCACTGTGACACATTTACCCTTAACTATTTTTTGCGACACCAAAAACCCAAAAATTGTACTCGTGTGACACATTTATCTCAAAAAAATTTTGGTGACACCAAAAACCCCAAACTTATACCTGTGTGACACATTTACCCCAAATAATTTTTTTTGTGATACTAAAAACCCCAAACTTTTTTCTATGACACCAATTTTCGGGGTAAATGTGTCACATTGTACAAGTTTGGGGTAAATGTGTCACATAGGTCTGGGGTTTTTGGTGTTACAAAAAAAAATTTGGGGTAAATGTGTCACAGTGGGCATAGCTTAGGGTTTTTGGTGGCTTTTTACCCAAATTTGTATGTGAAACATCGGTTACAAGAGCTTTATAATGCACATATATACAATAGTCTGCATCACACATGCAAAACGCCCATGGTCACGTGTATGCATATGTGCCACCAAAGAAAAAAAAGACACGGTATTTAAGTGATTGAAATCCCCATGACCTGTTTTAAACAAAAGTTATGATCCCATCAATCATGCTCCATAGATAGTAAGATTAT
Organism: Metrosideros polymorpha var. glaberrima; assembly: GCA_001662345.2. Classification (NCBI taxonomy): domain Eukaryota; kingdom Viridiplantae; phylum Streptophyta; class Magnoliopsida; order Myrtales; family Myrtaceae; genus Metrosideros; species Metrosideros polymorpha. The sequence continues at coordinate 3,849,346 of BCNH02000003.1, read as the reverse complement.
CAAAAAATATGAATCACTCATAATGCCTGCCTAACATTTGATTCTGGGTACTCTCTGTCCAATTTAATACAATTTATAACTTGAAGAGTTGGAATTTTAATTCATGACTAGAATCTGAATGTTATACTTGGATTGATACACCACCATTCACTAGTTATGCTGTCACAGGGTGCAGCTACTATATGCAACAGGAGCCATTAGCTGCTCCGTTCTTCTTTTTTGTTTCCTTTGTTGCCAAATACAGTTTTTTATTATCTTCACTGAACTACTGGAAAGCTAATAACTTGGAACCCATGATTAAAAGAATGATTCTACTTCTTTCACATATACAGGTATATGGATGTTACTCATGAAGGAAATATCAATCAGGTAAACAAAATATGAATACCTGGTCGGATGAAGTCAGAAAGACCAAAATCAATAAGCTTCATATCAGCATCTTCACTTCTAGATGTGAATAGGAAATTCTGTCAAGAAGCATTTTCCTGTAAGTGGTGCAGTCTAAAAAACAGCATGCACGTGTTATGTTAGACTACACTCCTCTGCGCGCGCGGGCGCGCGTGAGAGAGAGAGAGAGAGAGAGAGACACACACACACACTCCATGGGTGCCTACATGTGATCAAACACAGTTACGCAAACCTGTGAGCACCTTTAAAACCACGGCAGGATCTTCGCATTATGAAAGAAAATGCTGAATAGTCTTTTCATACCATAATTCAGATTAAGTATATGATAGCAGACCTCTGGCTTTAAGTCACGATGCACAACACCTTGTAGATGACAAAATGCAACGACGCTAAGAATTTGCACAACTATAACTTTCGTGTCTTCCTCGGCATATCTTCCTCCTCTGTAGCAACAACGGAGAGAACTTGTCAAGGTCTTATTTACCATGCAAAAAACAACAAAACCAAATGTTCACAAATGATCCCCAACCTCGATAAAATTCTGTCAAGAAGTTCCCCACCTTCACACAATCTGATATTACACAAAATTCAAAAATTGTCAGATGCCAATAATCAAAAGCATTTTGATAACTCAGTAGTGTGTAGATTCTTTCCCCTCTTCCAGTTTATTCCATGTGATCACGAAGAATACAAAACATATGAACATTTATGGCCTGCCTTTCTTCTGCAGCTCATTACCCTTGGTCCTCAATGATTTCCAAAGGCATAGTTCAACAGCTATATAGAACTGTCATAATAATTCAATCTAAAAGCCAAAGTAAGAATCCTAAGTCCTAACCCCATCATGGGCGAAATAGTTTTGAAAATAAGAAACAAAAGCAGCTCTAGCCACGATGTAACTAGTAAGGGAAAAAAAGAAAAGACATACTCCATGACTATGTAAACGTTATTGGCATCCTCACATGCATCATAAAATTTGACTAGGTTCTTGTGGCCGGATAGAGCCTTCAAAATTTTAACCTCCCTGCGGACATCTTCAATTGATATTGCAGTTGTCATCTGCCACAAAAGTTCAGACAGGATTCAGATGGTGATCATATAACATTTTAAAGAAAGTAAAAATGCAATACCGTTAAACTACTTTGCACCTGCAAAAGAGTACTGATACTTTAACCACACAATCAGGCACGATGAAACCGATGAAGTGAAATGGTGAGAACTTCCAGCATGATATATACTCGAATTTAAAGAATAGCACACGGAACTTTTGCCAAACTGTCGATGCATGTCCCAGTTTCAGCGAACTTGCTAAAACTAAATGATTTCAGACATTATTATGCCATGTATTTACCCTGAATCATATCAATCATGCCCAAATCTTGAAATCCACAGACCACATTTTAGATACAAGTACAAAAATCAGAAAAATTATTAATGTTCATGAGGCCAGGACATATTTATTTATGACTGCGGAAATTGCATACATTACGACAATGAGGCAATGTTATTGTGACAAGCAATGGCAGAGCACGGACAATAGACAGTCACATCACCTCAGAAGTGACATTGGCTACTGATATTACATTCAAGAAAAACTATAACAGTGCAGTCAGTAATATCCTGAATTTCAACAAGAACTGGAGTCCACACTAAACGTTGGAATGCAGTAACAATGAACCTCTGAAGTCGGAATAAAGCAGTAAACAGATTGAAAACCCAAGGGAATACGATGTGCATGCCTGGATTGAATCATGCAATGCCTGCATTTTGATCAGGCAAAAGTCTGTGGTACCGGTTCATTCACTAGCATCAACTTCAGTTTCAATAACTTTGCAATTCAGGCACCCATGGATAGGTATAGGAGCGATCACAAAATGCGCACAGGTATAGTTATCTAATGCTCGTACCATTCGAAACCCAATGCGAATCACAAAGGGAGTGGTGGGTACCTTAGCTTTGGAGATGATCTTGACGGCAAGAAGCTGATCTTTGAGGTCGCCCTTCCGGCCCTTGGCAGAGCAAGTATGACCAAAATGCCCCCTCCCCACTTCCTTCCCAAGCTCATATTTGGCCCCGAAGTTCTTGTTGTACGCGAAGCTCTTATCCAGCTGCTGCATCTCCGCTGCCGCTGCCCCACCTCCTCCTCCTCCTCCTCCTCCTCCTCCATCTCCCTCGCGGCCTTCCTCGGGGATCGTTCCATGCTTCGGGGACATGTAGCCGAAGCGCTTGGCGAGAGAAGCCTTGATGTGCTTGGCGGGGGACGGCGGAGGGAATGGGCGCCTGAAGAACTTGCGATGCGGGGTGGCCCTCCCCGGGGACGGGGACACGCCGACGCCGTGGGGATAGGGGCTGGCCCAGGGGCTAGGGTTAGAGGGCCTGGCGGGAGTGGAGCTGCCATGGCGGACTCGGGAGGGAGTAGAGGAGGAAGGAGGAGGTTGGGAGGGGTTGTGATCGCCGGAGACGGAGATGGTGACGACATCATTGTCGGAGGCGGCGGTGGGGGCGGTCTTGCCGTAGCATTGGCCCATGGCTCCCACCTCCGGCGGGAGAAGATATAAATACGAGAGAAGGGGAGCGATGGGGATCAAAGGGACTACATCAGACGGTGGAGAAGGAATGGAAAGGAAGCAGATCTGACCGCGAACGCCAGGAAGATCCCAAAACGGGGCGCAAAACGATAAAAGAGGGGAATGAAAAAGGGGCCTTCTTCTTCTTCTTTTTTCTTTTTGTGTGTGTGTGTGCAGAATCAGAGAGTCAGACAAATTGGAGGGGCAGGGGCGGGGGGAGGTGGCGAGAAGAGAAGTGACAGAGAGAGAAAAAGACAGGAACAACAAAAGGACCCTCCTCCTGTTTTTGATTCTTCTCTGTTCCTCTGTCTCTCTCTCTGTCTCTCTCCCTCTCCCTGCCTGTCTGATCTGCTCTTCTGTTGCTTCTCCTTACTTCCTTCCTCTTCCTCTTCGTCTTCTTCTTCGTTGTCTGGTTATGCTGGTAATGCTGCGGGTGTGGGTGGTGATTGGACTAGAAAGAGAAAGGGGGATGGAAATGGAATAGGATCCACATGCATCCACTCCCAATTCACATTTTCCCAGCACATATACTCATTTCAAAGTCATTACAAAGAGAGAGAGAGAGAGAGAATTGGAAATGGTAACAGTCGGGTCGGACAATTAAGAGCTGCATCTCGATCCGATTCGAAGCAAAAGAGTCTGATCTACGAGGGAGATTTCTCACACGTGTACCCAGATTCTAAAACTCTCTCTCTCTCTCTCTCCGTGTGGCGCTGGTCAAATGGGGAGTGATGGAAGCCAAGGGAGGGGGTGCGTTGTTTATTTCTGAGTTTCGTCATTTTGCCTCCTCTTTTCCTCCACGGGTGACGTTGTCAACCCCTTTTCTCCATTTGTTAATTATCAATCTCCATGAGCAACTCCTGCGGTGGAGGAGGAGGAGGCCGACCTTTGGAGTCAGTCGATGTGCCTCCGTCTGTCTTTTCTTTAATCTCTCCGCCTCACCGGTCAACATTAAACCTTGCTCATTTAACAAACCACCCACCTCCCCTCCCCTCCCCTCCTCCAACAGAAACTGCAATTCGCTCAGCTTCAGATCACACAGTGGGAGAACCGCATCAAACTGACGCTCTGCACACTATCCGTGTTCATTACATCTCCATGCATCAGCACAGCAGCATATTATCCACTTCATTATGCGGGTTAAGGTCCGTGATTCTATCTATCCGACTTTCCAAGCCCCAACAGACGTAACAACAACATTTGGGTTTAGCTGGCACCGGCACCTTCCAGCTTTCAACGTACAAACCCATTGATGCTGGAACCTTTGGGGATTGATCTGGAGGATCAACTCCCTCATTAACAACTGGATGGATACCCACAATTCACAAGCACTTTAAAAATCCTAACCGACTTCTTTACCACCTCCCTTTAATTCTATTCACTCCCAATGTCGCCAACTCTGTGGTCCAAACGTAGAAACTGCATATCGATTTCCAGTTTGCAGGGCAACTCTCATAAATTCCTCTTTTCGTGCGTGTATTTAGCAATTGAATATATCTGTTTTGTCCTCGAATGGACACATTTGAAGCTCGAATGATTGTATTTTATCTAGCTCACAGTTTCTTCTCCTAAAGTGAGCTTTTAGTGACAAAAATATGCCAGCCTAAATGATGTCCCTCGCCACGAGATTGAAATTGGACTATAATACTTCCCATGCCGCAAGTGCACCGCATGGCTCATATTCGATCAAGTAGCATTGATTTAAAGATATGCCATCTTCACTTTGTGGTAGAATTGCAATCATCTGATGGGCAACTTTTTTTTGCTGTCGAGATAAATTTCGCTTGATATTTACTAAACTTGAACGTCACAACGAAAGACCTACTATAAAATAAGCTCGTATTTTATGTTTGTTGCCTTCTCTTAATAATGAGAAGCAAGTTGAAAGAAGCGAGTGGACCGTCCGAGATATTTTACTAAATTTAAACATGCGTGTTCATATTTCATTTAGTTTTCTTTCCTTCTTTAAAACCCGTTATTTTTAAATTCCACTTATTTCAAATATAGCTTATAACACTCGAAGCATAATTATGTAGAAAAGCGAAATGACAATGGAAAATTTTTATTTTTCCAAAATCCAATTAATTTGAAATTAAAAAAATTTTAGAAAAAAAAAATCACATAAAAGACAAGTTCGTGAATTTTAATTTATTAATCTACTATTCGACAATCAGTCAATTACATTGAAGATTTCTTTGGAAAAACACGACACTAAATAATTAAAAAAAAAATCCACACGTGAAGAAGATGATGTTAATCAAACTCTTCTCTTTAAATTTCCCTATTAGTTCGACAAAAGTTAATACGTTGATATATTTTACAGTCCATGGTTAACAAACCCAAATAAAAGCCCATGAAGAACTTAGTACATAAAGAAGAAGAACATACATAAAAAAATATATATATTACGAATTTATGCGCGGGCCATGTAATTAAATCAATGCTAACTTCCGTCCCTGTTTTGCCGATCCTTATTGGGGGGGTATAGAGATAAGTATCGTCTGGGTTAAGGTCTATAGGGTAACGCTGTGTATTATAAAATCCATGGCAATCGAACTTGTTGAACGACCCCTTTTGGAGAGTTGACCTGTAATATATAATACCAAATCGAAGTTGACCTGTGTGTGATAAGACTCAATAATCGATCGAATATTATTGGAATTGGTCCATCCAACGAACTCATTTTAGTCGATTATTATTATTATTATTATCTTTTTAGCTTTTGCTGTCACATAACCAAATGGGGGCAACAACAATAACCGCAATTCTATTAGACACCAAAACTCAACCCCTTCTTGCCATTCATAGTGACAGAGTAGGAACGACTAGAAAACTCGGATAAATCAATCTGCAACACGCACAAAAGCGCAACATGTCTAGAGGTGCAATTCAGAGAAAACTCTCTCAATCTGTATTCTGCAAAATCATGTCAAAATTTGTCTGAAACATAAAAAAAAAATGAATAGATACTTCGAAAATAATTGGTGTCATGACTCATTATTGACTAAGCGAGGCTAGTGTTTTTACAAGAAATCTCTAGCCAATCTACCCACAAAATATATGTTTTAACATCAAATTGATTGATACTAGATGATAAATGAAAATATGGTAACTTCAACATTTTTTTTTGTCCTCCATGCTCCTTAAATACCCAAAGTAGTAAAGGAATTCAGATAATAAACAAGTGGCCCAGTTGGAGCTATATATTTTTTTAACTTGGAGGTGACAGGTTTGAACATTGAACCATGCACATCTACACCCCAAACCACCCCCCTTCTAAAGTTTTTTCTTTTTTTAATTTCTTTGTACTATTGTTTTTTTTTTCCTCAACCAAGATAAGAGACCTACAATGTTTTTCCTAATTTTTTTTCCTCTTTATTTTCTATCCAATTGAAGACGAATTTACCTTCCATTTTTTTTTTTCTGTTTTCCAACTTATCCGGATTGTAATTCTTTTATCATACATTTCCACGCTAATATTATTTCATTATACATTCCAATTGGATCCAAATATGAAAAAATCATTTCAATTTTCTTGAATGTATTTATTATGTGACAAATGAAATTTAAGATAATTAAAGAAGAATACTTTAATATTATTATCAAGGTAATATCTATCCCAATCAATCTATAATCTACTACCCGATGTGTATAGAAGGGGTTGCCACCTATTATGGAAAGTCAATTTTTATTTCTCTTAACACCGCTAACAATAATTTGTGATTCTTTTTTAATTTTATCTACATACGAAGATAAAGCTCATATTTTTTGCAGAAGTTAGTTCTATTTATAGATAACCGATATTTTCTTATCAAATTAGTTCATTTTATCAAACGAAAGAAAAAAAAAAGTAGTCTGATTAATGAGTATCGGCAAAACAATGAATTAATTTGCCGATAAAAATTGATTTTTCTCCACCAAATTAATTTTCGTATTGAATTATACAAGTGTCTTACTTTCAATTGTATCAAATATTTTTTTATTGTAATTATATCAAATTATCACACCTAATACAGCTTGGAGAAGGAATACTTATATTTTATAGAAGTACTAAGATTACATTATCAATTGTCTCGAAAGAGTTAGATCTTTTATTAGGCAAAATTAATATTTTAATGTGTTATACTGACATATGATCTAATAAGAACGCATAGCATGCGTACATGCTTTTTAAATAAGTAACACGTATTACATGTTTATCACTTATCATATTAATTTTCAACAAACTCATCTGATATTAAAGAGAAAGGCAAAAGCCAAAAAAAATTCTAAACTATGTCCACTGTAACACATTTACCATAAAAAAAATTTTGTGACACAAAAAATCCTAAATTTGTATATGTGCGACACATTTACCCTCCGTCAAAGTTCTGTCAATGAGAGCTGTTAAAAATCTGTCTACATGGACACCAGAAAAGCAAACAGCGTTGACATGGTACCCACGTCATTTAAGTGAAACAAAAACGACGTTGTTTTGTCTGAAAAATCATATGACGGAACTTTGATGGGGGGTAAATGTGTCACATAGGTACAACTATAGGGGGTTTTTATGTCACAAGAAAAAGTCTGGGTGAATGTGTTATAATGGTGTTAACTTGGAGCTTTTGATGTTATAGAAAAGGTTCAAGGTAAATGTGTCACTATGAGCGTAATTTGGAGTTTTTTGCGATTTTTTTCTTGGGGAAAAATAATGAAGTTAAAATAATATTTTGGTAAAATGAGTTCTCTGAGAGTGCTTTGGAAAGGGCCAGGCCATTCGTTATTGCTTCAAGGATTCATGCTGTTTCTCGCCAGTTTTCTTGTATGGATTCCTTTTACAGGGCATCTACATTTGGCGCCATGATTGGTGCAAACTTTTCGAAAGGATAGGTAATAGCGGAGTAGCTATCTCTTGTTATCTTTTGGGTTATAAAAACGGGTACCGACGGTGGAGTCAAAGGTCCATCTCGGTGGACTACACCTGAAAACTCCAACTAGTTGATCAAACTACCATACATATATGTTATTAAACTCCAACTTATCATGATCAAGATTCAACGCTCATCAACAAATATACGTTGTTTTCATCTTGTGTAATCACTTTGATAAGATATTGTTTTCGTTCTTTACATCGGACAATGACCTGAGTTCGTTTTTATGACTTTTATGATCATTATGAAAGAATTATAAAAAAAAATAGCAAATCCTGAATAGCTGAAATGATTGCAGAGCGATTCGTCAATCATTCTACACATTTTTCAAGATTGTGGTTGTATATATTCGATTTCGACAATAGCTTAGAACTATTCGTTCAGAGAAAGATAAATCTTCAAAGACTAGTTCAATGTCTAATTAGTTAGAAACTAATATGTTGCTAGTAATAAAATGAGCAAGCAAAGAAAGCTTCGGAGGTTGCAACTTGCGTGTGCAGGAGGAGACTGAAACGGTGCATTTTCTATTCAGAGCAGGGTGAGGTCAGAAAGAAAAAGCCCAGACATGAAGGCCCAACCGGAGTCAGAGTTTTAGAGAGATGGCTCAAATGAAGGCAGTCAGTCAGGGCCTAATCACATTGATACGTGAAAAGGTGGGTGCCTAATGCATCTGCCCAAGTATATGACCGACAAATCAAACTTGGTGATATTCAGCGTTGATGGGTACTTGTGATTTGATGAACTGGAAAACATCTTGCCTCGTTGCTTGAAGCTATGGGAAAAAAAAAGGGTAAATCGTGGAGGTTAGGTTTGGTCAAAGCAAAGAGCATTTATTTATAAGTAGGGTGGGGACTGATCTCCGTTGGCTTCCCTTTACTAATGTTGTGATGTCTGCTGGCCTGGGACGGTGACCGGACGACCTGCACAACGCCATTTGGTTTGAGTTCAATACTGCACCTGCAGGAGCCATGAGTAACGGGGAGGATTCCTTCGAGAGGAAGAATTGTTTTAGTTGGTGGGGTTGGTTAAATCGAGTTGGTAAACGCAAGATTTCTACCGCATCCTCCAAAAAGAAGCAGCAGCACAGATTCTTGGAGTGACTTCGAAGGAACTCGCCACCGGCAACACACGTCCAAAAACGTCAAGCCTGTTGCCGTAGCTTGTCTTTACAAGCTGCAGCCTGTGGGCTCCTTAGAAGAAGATAGGAGGGGAGGAGTGTGTGGTTGGTTGGCACGTTTATGTGCAAATGTTAAGTCATCATCACGGAACCATGATGGGATGTTGGTTGTCATGGCCATGGATTAACACAAGTGTTATCTACAGCCTAGCCTAGCCTAGCCAGCCCACTAGCTAATACCAGAGGCATGAGTACAGAGATTGTTCCCGGGCTTCTTTCCAACCCAACATGATCATATGATCTGATCATCTTCACATACACCACAAGCGATGGATTACGTTCTGATGGATCTGGGTCAATTAGGCAACAATCATGCCTTTGAAACGGTATAAGGGTCAAGCGATACTGGTAAAGCTGACATATGGAAAGCTCTAGGTCTTCGATTCCGTAGACCTTTCCATTTGGAGGCTCAAGGAAACTTGGGCAGGACGTCTAAGGCCAATCACAGAGCCCCGCAATTTCTAATCGTTTTGTTGAACTCGTCAAAAAAAAAAAAAAAAAAAAA
>BCNH02000003.1:3825601-3839738 GCA_001662345.2 Metrosideros polymorpha var. glaberrima | reverse complement strand
AAAAAAAAAAAAAAAAAAAAAGCCTGTGTATTGTTAGCCGATCGACCGTGGAGAGGAGAGGGAGAGCCAGACATGGCTAAAGCTAGCTATCCCTATCCCTCCATGTTTCCAAGTGGCATGTCTATCCAAAGAAGCTAATGTAAGATCCGTTGACTAAGGTATGCAGTAAATGCTGAAGCTTTACTAAAATTTTCAGGCACTAAACCCTATATAATTTATTTTTTAAAATTTTTTTGGTTTGTGGGTAAGAAGACCAAGGGGATTGATGTTATATAGGGATAGAGCAATGGAGAGATTATGCCCGCGCATATAATGCAACTAAACTAAACATTTCGAGGAAGAAGCCACGTACTAACATTATGAACATTAAACAGAGTGCCTTCCCCGTGAAGACGAATTTATAAATAATTGAGGAGCAAAAAGGGATCACCGATCAGCGTAGGATCGACATCAAGCGGAGGCATTCGAGACTTTTGCGATGGGTTCTTTTCCTATTCAAATAACGATACGAAGATGAGCAAGGCGATGGGTGATAAATCTCTCAGGTCCCCCTCGGATGACCCTGTTTTTAACCTCTTCCTGAAAAACTGTCAGAATTCATGGATCGATAGATACAGAGCGAAGAGGGTCCTGCTGATGATGGATGGTCCTATTTATTGCTCATTTACTCCATCTCCATCAGAGAGTTGTAAGAGCTGGGGTTAAAGAATGTGAATCCTCATGGGATGGAAGAGAGAGACAGAGAGGGAACAGCGCCATGTGGCCATGTGACTCTACTTTGGTGTCTTTTGGTTAAAATACACGAAAGGAGCACTAACATTTGGGCAACATGGTGAACATATACAGACTGCGCTGCCATTCTATCGTGCGTGGGGTGGAAGTAACACATGTGATGAGACGAGAGTACGAATCTACTGTCTCTCTTTTTTTCTAACTGCGATAGAGGCTCACTCACTTCCATGGAGGCTGCCTGCCTGGCTCTGGCTCCAAGTCCTTGTCATGGAGCCTTCTCATTCACGAGAAGAGCTCCCTCCTCTCATTCACCAAAACTAGACCGATAGAAAAAACAATCCACATGCACCCATTTGTTTAATATTTTACGAAACGAAAAGGTGTTGCCTTGCTGCAGCATAATAGCATCACCGCCTCCCTAAATCTATTGCTTTGCTTCCAAATTCAAGACTCCCTTTTCTTGGAGTGCATAGTTTGTTTGTTTGTATGATTCAACCCCTTCGCCACCAAATCCACCCTGTTTCTTGCTTCTCTTTCCCGGTCCCTCATCTCTAATCCACCCTGGTAGTAGTAGTCTCTCTTATTGCTTCTTTCCTTTTGTCTCTTCTCTTTGCACTTTCTTATCCCCGCTGCAGTCTTCTTCTTCTTTTTCTGGATCTCTCCATCCGAATCCCGAAAGCCTTTCCTTCCCTTCCCTCCACGTTCGGATCCTTCTTTTCTTCACCCTCGGGAAAGAGGAGAGAGTCAGAGGATGACGAGGCTCTTTCGATCCAAATCTTGTGGACTCCCGGGAACGACAGAGTTGAACAGGGCTCAGCCGAGACCCCTCTTCCACACTCCTGCCAACGACTGCATCGACGTGGTAGAGTACGACGAGGAGGAGGAGGAGGAAGAAGAAGAAGAGGAAGAGGAAGAGGAAGAGGAGGAGGAGGAGGAGGAGGAAAACGAATACATGGGAAAGAAGGGAGGCGGAGGAGGAAGAAAGTGGGAGAGGCAGCAGCAGATGCCGATACTGGACATTCTGGTGGGAGTGCTGAGGAAGTCGCTGGTGACATGCAGCGTGGAGAGAGACGACCTCTCCTCCACTGACATCAGCTGGCCTACCGAGGTCCGTCATGTCTCCCACGTCACTTTCGACCGCTTCAATGGCTTCCTCGGTCTCCCCACCGAGCTCCAGCCCCACCTCCCTCCCAAGGTCCCTAGTGCCAGGTTCGTTTCTCTCTGAGGGTCTGCTTTAATTCTCTCGTGGGAAGTTCTTGATTGATGTTCTTGCTAGTGAGTTAACGTGAATCTCAGCCTCATCCCTGCATTCCTTTGCCCGTTCTCGTTCCGTGCGTTTTGAATGAACGCAGCACACCGTGTTAAAGTGGAAGATGCTGCAGCGTTTTTGTTGATCAGATTAGATGAACACCACAAGAGCCAGCCAGTGCGTGATACACTTTCATTAATGGGATTATCCGTTGCTCTGAATCTCGATGACGACATCATACTAATTTTCTCAGGTCACAATAGCTTAGGTGTCTGGTATTAATTGTACATTCTAGCTTGTGTGCTTCTTGAAAGCAGGGTGTTTCGACCTTCGATGCTGAAGTTCATTCTGACCTTGTTATCAGTTTGATCAGTATGAGATTGGCATTGAATGCAGCCAGAGATTAAATTCTTCATCATCCATAAACACACTCCATTTATTGGACTTCGTGTTATCGATCGCATATCCTTTGAAATTACATTTCATTGGATGAGGATGCGAGGATTCACTAAACCCATTAGAACACTAGATCAATGTGGTTTCTTGAGAAAACAAGCATATAAGGCTTCTCCTTTTCCATAAGGACCAGAGCATAGAGTCATGTACCGAATCGCATTATTGATTACATGAAAGGCGACTCTCTGTGAAATATTCCCCTGGAAGATGTGGTTGCAAAGACATATTTACGTCAATAGAAGACAGTACAGTGAGAAAACATCTTCTGATGCGTAGTCTATTTATATTTTTGCCTCACATTTTGGCATGCAGAGCTATTTATGCCTGGGTTGGCTGTTAATTGCTAGGTATGCCAGTAGTTCTTCTACAATTCTTATTTCAGGGAGATTCATTGACAGTTTGGCACACTTATCCTCATCTAGCTAGAATCGCTCCTCAGACGAACATGATTTTTGACGATAGAATTCTGAAATTCAGCGTTGTATGGTGTCTGGTTTGGATTTAATGCTTCTCCTATTGTTATGGTGTACTCTGTAGTCTTTGCTTCAATTAACTTACTCAACCAACGTTGGTATTTTGAAAATTACCTTGTAATACTTGTCTTTTCAGTGCCAGCGTATTTGGAGTTTCTGCTAAGTCAATGCAGTGTTCATATGATGAGAGAGGTAACAGCGTGCCAACAATTCTTCTAATGATGCAAAGGCGACTATATGCGGAAGGAGGGTTGGAAGTATGATCTTCTTTTAACTCTGAATGAAATTATTGCTAAGTTGTAGTAGGAACTTCTTTTTTCCTGTGACTTTGACATTTTAACCGGTGCCCATCTTCATTGAAGGCAGAAGGAATATTCAGAATAAATGCAGAGAATAGCCAAGAAGAATACGTAAGGGAACAGCTCAACAAAGGAGCTGTGCCTCATGGAATTGATGTTCACTGCTTGGCTGGTTTGATTAAGGTAAACAAGAGGCCATCATCATTGAACTTACAAAAAAGTTCCGCTGTCAAAACTACTTGCACTCTTCTAATTCTTTGGACCGTCCCTTTTATATTTTCTTGAGACATGTGGTTGACTATATGACCTTGATTCACTAGCCAGTTGATTTCCATGCCTTCCGAGTCAGCGGTGAATGAACTGATTCTGAATCTTAATTCTGCTCTCATCTTGGCCGGGCAAGTTGATCTCATTTTTCTGCCGGCTATGTTTTTTTTTTTTCCTTTTGTGTATGTTTTCCTCATCTGTAGGTATCGACTACTTTTAGATGTAAATTGGTCCATGTCCATTTATCGTGTTTAAAAAAACATCCTATTTGGTTCCACAACTTAGAATAGACTTGCTTCCCCTAAAGTCCATACTCTTGTAGTGTGACGCACTTTCAAGTGCAGTGGATTCGAGGCTTCTTAGAAGGAATGTCTCTAGAGTGAATCTGTTAGAAAGGCACAATATGATGGATTGATGAGACCACTTAGCTGAATAAAGTTCTTGGAATGTATCTGAAAGAAAGCTTTTGTGTATGTTTATTGACCGAGTTTAGTCACTGGGTGTGCCATTTGATGCAGGCATGGCTCAGAGAGCTTCCAACAGGGGTTCTTGATTCTCTCACACCAGAACAAGTTATGCACTGCAACACAGAAGAAGAGTGTAGTCAGTTAGTAAAATTACTCCCTCCAACAGAAGCAGCCCTGCTTGACTGGGCCATCAACTTGATGGCAGATGTGGTGCAGCATGAGACACATAACAAGATGAACGCGCGGAATATCGCCATGATTTTTGCACCCAACATGACTCAGGTGATCAAGATGCGAATTATTATTGTCGTTTTCCATGCCTTGGATGGATGGAGTATTAGTCTTAATGTTACTTGAGGACTATGCAATTGGACACTATGTAGCTTTCAGTTACTGAAAGATCCAAGCTTTACCTCTTGTCATCCAATGGCATCTCATTAACCGTCGTGTCTACCTGTTGCAGATGGCCGATCCCTTGACTGCATTGATTCATGCGGTGCAAGTGATGAACTTCCTCAAGACGCTCATCTTAAAGACTCTCAGAGAGAGGGAAGAAACAGTTCGAGAGGTCAGATTGCCTCTGTTGTCCTCGAATTGTCTGAGCAATGAATTCATCGACCATCCTGCAATGATCTCGGACAGACACAGATCTCATGATCAAGCTCCAGGTGCTCGTTTAGTCGAGGGGCCTGTGGCGATGAACCACTTGAACCGCGGCACTTTGGGCGAGTTGGAAACAACGACAAAGAAGGGATCTGCGGGATGCCAAACGAGAAGTGTTGAAGAGGAGGAGGTGGAGTCATCAAGTAGCGGCACCGTGGCTAGGTTGGAGGCTGGAGACGTAGAAGATGGGAGCGGGGACTGGCTGAGTTTGAGAAAAGGAGTGAGGAAGTTGTGCAGGCACCCGGTGTTCCAGGTGAACAAGCCGGCGAAGAACACGAGAAGAAGTTACGGGACTGTAAATAGTAGAGGAGGTGGTGAAGGAGAAACTTGGGGATGAGATGTAAGCGTCGGTACGTGTGTCAGTGCATTGCCGTTTGTATTGTGTAAGTAATATGAGTAGCTAAAGATAAGCAAGGTGGGAATGCAGTAGTTAGAAGAGCTGTGTGTAACAGTGTGTGTGCCCTGTATGGTATGGTATGGTATGGTATGGTATGGTATGGATGAGAATTGGGGAGATAGAGTAGAGCCTCAAATTGTGTGGGTTAGCATTACCAGACAATGTCTGAAAGGCTAGTGGGTTTGTGACTGGCGAGGCCAGGGAAGTCAATCAAATTGGCTAAACTGGATGGCCTCAAATTGTGTGGGTTAGCATTACCAGACAATGTCTGAAAGGCTAGTGGGTTTGTGACTGGCGAGGCCAGGGAAGTCAATCAAATTGGCTAAACTGGATGGCCCAAATATACGAGCCTGGCCTTCATTGAAGCTTTGTCGTTTCTTTATTCAACCTCAGCGGGTGGGAGTCTCTCTCTCTTTCTCTCTCTTTAGTACTCGTACTGTCGACATCATTGGGTTCCTCTAATAGAGCAGAGAACGAACGGATGAACTGCACACCCTGGCACATCACATCGTTTCCTATGTTCTCCTGCTTTCTTATGTTCCCAGACCATCTTAAAGAACAGATACTAAGGACAGATTGTGCGGTTGAAGTGGCTCTAGATTCCTCTTGCGAGAGGACACTTGTGCGTGTAATTGACAAATTTTCATAGAGCACGAGGCTAATACAGGTGGTCTGTCCTTTGAATGGCCAAGGGTGCAGGTGGGGCCGGTGGTGCCTGGCATTTTCCTCCACAAAGTCCAAAGCTCCTCAGAGAGAGAGAGAGAAGGGGGTCAAGTTGACATCTTGTCTTAAATAAGCGAAAGAAAGGGAGATTATGACCTCATACATATTACACACAAATGTTCAGACACATATCCAGAAAACACACTGCAATTCCAATTGCACCCATCTGATTCTGGATGCACTTCTACCAGTTCCACCTTAACAACTAAACTAAACACAACTTAGTGTGTACATGTCCACCAACAAAAGTTTATGCAACCAAGCGAGCACTTATGAAAGCTGGACGATATTCGAATTCGAGTGAGTTTATAGTCTTTAAAGCTGTTTGCATGGTCAAAGATTTTTAAAAGATATCGTACCTCCTGAGGACTATAGACTGACCTAATTCGCACTGTCCAATTCGACTGAAATTAACGGGGCAGTATTCGTATTAATTTATTCATCAGAATCATATTTTGGGAAATATCATTATCCATTGTCAATGACTCTACACTTGGCCTAACCTAATGCTACTTTAGAGCATCCCCGTTGCTTTCAAAATTTGAAACAAAAGGCAAATCCTACACACGTGTATTTCATGGTGTATTAGGTTTCGAACATTAAACTTCCATCTTTTCATTTTACGGGTCAGAATGACTCCTTGCCGGTTCTCATCTCTCCAACTTTGCTAAGGTTATTTTGTCAACTGATATGTTCATCTTGATTATTAGTTTATTTATGATAAGGAATTAAAATGAATACGTGTAGTTGGGTTTAATTATCGACTATTAAACTAACATATAACCTCACCCATAAAGGCGAAAAAAATTCCATTTCTTGGAGAAGAAAGTGGATGTTATAACATCGATCTAGAAAAATGACAAAAATGACAGTATATGTATTTTCATTCTTTTTTACTTACAGAATTTGTAAAAGATAACAATTTTTTTATTAGAGATAAGAGAAGTTGATATAAAAAAACATAAATAAACGTGGATGAACTTGATCAGAAAAAAAATTTGTTATCAGTCTAATTGAGGCTGTTAATTTCTAAAAGAGTTTAGTAAATTTAAAAAGCTAGTTGGCAAGGGTCAACAAAAGTGGTAGCACAATATATCATTTGGTAGATTGAGAAAAAACAAACAATGTTAGTAAGCAACTAAAATGAGTATTAGTTATTGTAGTAAAATATCAAGAAGTAAAAATTAAAAAGGTTGTGGTGTAGGATCTTCTACAAATAAGCATGAAGATAACACATAAAGCAGAGCATCCATGAGTTGATGACTTGAAGATCTTTTTTGATTTGTTTTGTGTTCAATTTCTATGTAGATCATATTGTTATTTTTTATTTACGCCATAATTATAGGTGGTGATATTTCTATTTATACTGTACACCTTATCCATGAAATGCAACGCTTCATCGACTTAATTCTTTGTTTTCTTCAATTGTTCATAGCTCTAATACTATTTGATTACCAACTATTCTAAAAGCTTAAATTATTAAATAAATGCGTGTTTTAATATTTAATTACTCTAACATTCCCCCCTCACGCTTAGTCTGGACTTGTTACCTAATATTAAGCGTGGAAATATTTCATTGGGGAGGCAAGTAAGGGCTTGGAAAGATTCGAACCCAGGATCTCCTACTCTGATACTGTGTGAATTTTTTTGGGATCACTACCAATTGTTCTAAAAACTTAAGCTATTGTGTGGTTTAATATTTAAATATTCTAACATTAGTAACCCAAACATAATTGGTAATTTAATTGAACAAAGCTTTGTAAGTTACCCAAATAAAGGTCGATAAATTTATATAATGGTTAGTAAATGTAAACTGTTGGTATGAAAGGTAAATAAAATAGGTTTGAAGTTTTTTTCGATCATAGATAAGAGAAGTTAGTATTTTGAGCAAAACCAGATAAACATCGGTAACTAAATTAAATAGATGGTAATGCAAAATTAGTTGGTAACTTAATTGAAAAAAAGTCGCTAATCACTTGAATTGAAGTTGGTAATTTAAAAGGGTTGGTAAAATTAACAAAGGAAGCAGATGAGGTAAACAAAAATAAAGAAATGTTGATAATAAGCAACTCAAAAGAGAGTTCTAACCCAAAATTAATTGGTAATATAATCAGAGAAAAGCAATTAACCACTTAAATACAAATTAATAATCTCATATAATAGTTGCACACGTTGGTGAAAATATTAAACATAAATTTATAAATGATAAGAGATTTTTTTTGGTAAAAAATAAGAGAAAGTGATAATTTAAACAAACCAAACAAATGCCAATAAATGACTCAAATAAGAACTGATAACGCAAAACTTGTCGGTCACTTCATCTACTAGCTCTAATAAAAGTCTTTATTTTCTAAATAGAGTTGCTAAATATAAAGGTTTGGTAAGTGAGACAAATAAAAGTTGATAACTCTTGTAAAATGAAAAAAAAAACTAATAAAAGTTGCAACGGTTATAATCCTCTTAAAGCATCATCTTGTACTTAATGTGTTATATGAAAATCCAGCAATTGTTGAGTGCATGAGAGAGAGAGAGAGAGAGAGAGAGAGAGAGAGAGAATGCAATGATTTGTTTAATTAGTCATTGAAGCACAAGTTTTGGAATCGTGTATAATCATGATTTGAATGCCTTGTTGGTATTAAATGAAACTGCAAAGCAATAGAGCGCAATTATTAATTTTCCCATTGAAATGCTTGATCCTTTGCTTATGATTTAGGAGAAAATGAATTAATCAAGATTATGGAGAAAAAGAAAGACGGATTAGTAATTTACAACATATGAAAAATCAAACGGGATCACGAATAACTTTTTATTACTTTTTGAAAAATTGATGAATTGAAAGTGAATTCATGAATACGTGATCTCTAATTGACCGAATACATGATCCTCTACTCATGGTTATCATTCACACCCTTAGTCATTAAGAAAAGCTTTTGGAACAAGTTATGAATAGCATATGGAGAGTGTTTGTAAGAGATAATATCTCTTCTGGAGCATACCAAGAACACCCTAAAATCTACCAATAATATGGTCTTAATTAAGTATATATTTCGATTTTTTACGCGACTTAATCTCTTAAACTCGTCGCATTTTATCGTTTTGCGCTTTCTTTATTGTGAAAACACTGACATTATTATTCCCATGTTTAGCCTAGGGTAGCCTATAACGTTGCCATCTCGTAATAGTCCCCACTAATAATAATAAAAAAAAAAAACTCAGCTCAAAAGTCATTGCTTATCAATTATATAATTTTTTAAGTCCTTTGCGCACATGAATTATGACAAAGTGCGCGTGATTACGGCCGAAGGAAGGATAATTCGGTGGACCACACTTGTTACGGCTGTGATTAATTCACAAGAAATTATAAATAAAGTTAGATAAATTGCATGCACGTGATCGGTGGATCACACACTTTCAAGGTGTTAACCAAGCAGGATTCTTTCGACCTCAGGGCTCTCTCTATTTTATACAAGTGGCGGTGAGATTTGTGATGGTCTACTAAAGCAGATGCGACTCTTTTGTATATTTTTCTCCAAAGCACCAAGTTGTAAAATAGAAGCAGCAGGTCTGAATGCTACCCGTGTCTTATTATTAAGGATGATCGCGATTTCCGATCCTCCCTTTGGATATGGGCAACGATATTAAAAGGACTCATATTCCTAAAGCAGGACCCCACTCGATCATAGGGGAGTCACTCTAAGGTAAATTTAAAATGCTAACATAGCGAGATGCTTTTTGCCCTTTGGCAACTTTGTCAATGTCACATGTTTTTCATTCCATTAACGTGATAGAAATGCTAGGCATTAATACTCGAGAATCATTTTGTCAGATTCAGAACCGCCACCACCTTCTTGATCACATCACCACTGTCCCCCATCGCTACTGGTCGGTCTAGGACGTCACAGGCGATCGCACTCGGATCCTCGACAATTGGACTTGATTGCTGGCGATTGGTTGGGGCTGTGGACGACTAGATCCGAGTACCAAGGACTGGACTTAGATTGAGCCACTTAAAAGCATACCGAGTTTGTTTTATTTATTAATCGGAGAGTTTCTCCTGTAACAATGTCTTTAAACTCGACAACAATTTGGTTCAAACAAATTAACTTACCATGAAAACGAGCCACTATCTTGTACGGACAATATTTTCCTACAATCCTTCATTCTGATTTTTGAGTTATAGGTTGTGAATATCACTCATGTACATAATTAATTAAATCTTAACGTAAGTGATGTTGACGGTAATAACACATCAATCAGAAGGGTTATTGAAGGAAAACACTGAGCCGAGTGAGTTTGAACTGTTTTGGGAGGGGGAGTCACATTGCATGTGGGATTCGTTTCTTTCACTGAAATGAATGGCTGATGAAGAAGTAGATTCACGGAGACCACAAGAACTGATGGATAAAACAAAAGTCATACGGAGGAGAGGAAGTGATGGGCCCGTTTGGCCATTGTTTCACGTGCTCATATTTAGTTAGTGTCTATCTATCTATCTATTTATTTATTTATTCATATGGACAGGGCGATGCACATTTGCAAATTCTTGATCCCACCAACCCCCACACCCAACCCAATTCCCACTTCTATCCCTCCCTCTGTACGACCCTTCCTTTCTTTCTATTATTGTTCAGACTCTCTCTCTCTCTCTCTCTCTCTGTCTGACTCTCCGTTCCCCCCACAGGTCACCCAACTAGTAGATACACAGGGACAAAGTTCACATGTGCTTCCAAATTGCACAAGCGTTTCTTTCTTGTTCTCGTCCCTTGTTTTTTGGCAGGAACCTTTTCTTCCCCCCATTGTACCAAAGAAGAGACTCTCCTCCCTCTCTCTCTCTGCGAGCGCCCCAATTCCCCCACGAGTCGAGTCGAGTCGAGCTAGTTGGTTGTGATGGAAGAGCTGATAATCTCTCCCTCTTCATCTTCTTCCCTAGTGTCCAAGTCCATGTCTCCCACTGCCACTCCTCCCAGCCTCACCCTCCAACAGAGGCTTCAGCTGATGGTGCAAAGCCTGCCCAAGTGGTGGGCTTATGCCATCTTCTGGCAACTCCTCAACCACGACGATGGTCGCCTCCTCCTCACCTGGGGCGACGGCCACTTCCAAGGCTCCACCAAGCTCACTCCCGCCTCCCGTTCCGATCGCAGGAAGCTCCTCCAAGCCCTGCCTCGCGACCCCAGCAACAGTCTCCCAGATGCTGCTGCTGATGTCCCCGCCCCCGCCCCCGCCGGAGACCTGACCGATGCCGAGTGGTTCTACGTCATGTCCTTGACGCGCTCTTTCTCGGCGGGAGATGGTATTCCCGGGAAGGCCCTGAGCACGGGGTCCTTGGTCTGGCTGACCGGCGCTCGTGAACTTGAGTTGTACAAGTGCGACCGAACCAAGGAGGCCGAGCTCCATGGCATCCGCACCCTGGTCTGCATCCCCACTGGCGATGGAGTCCTTGAATTGGGGTCTTGCGATGTCATCCCTGAAAACTGGGGCCTTGTTCAACGAGCCAAGTCTCTTTTCGGCTCCGATCTGCTCCTTCCCAAGCATCCACCACCACCTCCGTTCCAGCTCCACCAGGACCACAGCGAAATTTCTTTCGCTGACATTGGAATAATTGCGGGCGTTCAAGAGAACGATTTTGCTCCTCACGATGACCACGAGAAGAAGGTCAAGAAGCAGCAGCTGCTGCTCGAAGGAACTGGCGGGAAGCCGGAGGCCCCGTTCGGTTCCTCCAGCTACCTGGTGGAGTCGGAGCACTCCGATTCTGACAGTCCTTTCATGGCGGCGGTGATGACCGAGAAGAGGACCCCCAAGAAGAGAGGGAGGAAGCCGGGCCTCGGCCGCGACATGCCGCTGAACCACGTGGAAGCTGAAAGGCAGCGCCGGGAGAAGCTGAACCACCGCTTCTATGCCCTTCGAGCGGTGGTCCCGAACGTGTCCAGGATGGACAAGGCGTCCCTGCTCTCCGACGCGGTGTCCTACATCAACGAGCTCAAGTCGAAGATCGGCGACCTGGAGTCCCAGTTACAGAGAGAGTCCAAGAAGGTCAAACAGGAGGTCACGGACGCAACCGACAACCTGAGCACCACCACCTCCGTCGACCATAGTAGCCCGTCCGGATGCGGCGGTTCTTTGCTCGAAGTGGAGGTTAAGATCGTGGGGTGCGACGCCATGATAAGGGTCCAGTCGGAGAATGCGAACTACCCGTCGGCGAGGTTGATGGCGGCGATGCGGGACCTGGAGCTCCACATACACCACGCCAGCATGTCGACGGTGAACGACCTCATGCTCCAAGACGCGGTGGTTAGGGTTCCGGAGGGGCTCAAAGGCGAGGAAGATCTCAGAGCTGCGCTTCTTCGAGCACTAGAGCAATGACGGTCGGAGAAATTGGAGAGAGAGTACGTACTCTCTCAGTGAGTCTTCTTCCCAAGATGCCTGTTTAATTAACTACTCGTTGTGCCTATCCCGTGGTATATCAAATAGGCCGGGTAATGGGTGTGTACTTATGCAATGTACGTAGCTGTAGTCGGATCAGAAGAGAAGATCAGCAGCTAGGCTTTGTGCATCAGTATCTTCTTAGTTCTTTGTTTTTTTTACCCTTAATTCCCCGTCTTCTTTTCCTTGAAAAGGAAACTATGTTATTAAAAATATCAGCTCTTTGACCAGAGGCCCCGAAGAGAAAACTTTTCTTTTATAAGCAGCACGATCTGTCATGGATTGGGCGAGAAAGTACTGCCCAAGCCTCCCTGATATCACAAGTATTTCCACTAACGATTCAGGTTTGTTTAGTGAGAGGCTTGTGTTGATCAATGGTTTTGGGACGGACTCTCCATGTCCTTCTTCCAAAGCCAAAGCATGTGCGCGGGGATTCACTCTCAAAACATCCTTTTGTTGATTTCAACAGTGTAACGAGCTAACAACACAAGCATATGAAGGACCATACTGAATGAAATTATCTGCATAGTTATGCAGTATCTAAAATCGTTTAGTCCGTCATGAATGCCTGTTCTTTGCACGGATTTAGTTTTGGCATCATCGGGGTCCATCCATGGAGGAGGGAGGGGGTAGTAGGAGCAAAGACAAAGGACAAAGGTGGACATGGACAGGAGGTGAAAAAGGAGGAGCAAGATGAAGAGAGCCACATTTTTCGCATGGCCTGAAATATCCTATCATGTCCATGTCCCACCCTCCTTTATGTGGAGGAAACATGAAATGGGTTGCATACAAGATTGGACGTGTTCGTCCAATACGCTTTCTGGCTTGCCCCACCACCCCCACCCACCAACTACCTTCGCACCTGCAACATGTGCTTCGCGTTAAATTTAAGGTTCCCATGAAGTACTAGGATATAAAGACATATTAAAGCATGACAAGTGGAACTACCCAAATCAGAGATATACAACCGCATCTGCTTCCTTAGCTTCAGGTGATTGAAGGAATGGGCATTGCTGTGGAAAAGCATGACATGAAAGTAGGGTTTTGATGATTGATTCACAGCAAGTGTTACAGTCTTCATTTATACTGTTTGCAAACTATACGAGAAGAGAGGGAAAATTGTCCAAAAAGTCCTAAACATATTGCACTTTTACCAATTCAGTCATAAACATTTTCATATTTTGCCAATTAAGTCTTAAACATTTTCACCTTTTGCCAATTGAGTCTATCCGGCTAATTTTAGCCGAAAATCGCTAACATGGACATCGGTTGTCTTACGTGGCACGACTGGCGCAGACGTGGATAATTTTAGGATTAAATTAGTAAAAATGCAATAAATTTAGGACTTTTTGGACAATTTTCTCCAAGTTAGTGGTGGAAGCCTGAGGATAATTTGTCAATTAGAGCAATATGTTTAAAAGCATAGTAAATTCATCAAAAACTTGACAAATAATAAAATTTATAACACCGAATCCACAATTTAATAATCGACAACTTGGACATCAACAACTTGGGTTATGATCGGCAAGTCAACTAAAAAATCGACAACTTAAAATGGATACCTAGGAATCAACAACTTCAGAACATGCAACTTTTTTAAGAAATCGACAACTTTTAATTTTAGCATTTAGAAGTCGACAACTTTGAATTTTGACATTTAGAAGTCGACACTTGAAATGGGTATTCATAAATTGACAATTTTGGGATTCGCACTTTAAAATCAACATCTCGAAAATTTGCCAATTTGTGAATATCGATAAGTTGTTTGATAAGTCAATTTGATAAAATCGATGAAGTGGTTGTCATCAATAAAATAACTAGATTTGGTAAAATGGTTACAAAATCGCGATTTAGTTAAAGATTGGCAACTTGTTAGAAATCAATGTATATCAAAATTGAAAACTTGATCAAAAAATGATTAAATAATGAAAATTGATAAAACGATTAGTCAGCCAACACTTAATCAGAAGCACCAAAAAAAAAAAAAAAAA
>BCNH02000003.1:3803598-3825497 GCA_001662345.2 Metrosideros polymorpha var. glaberrima | reverse complement strand
TTTTTTTTTTTTTTTTTTTTTTTTTTTTTTTTCCGGGAGCTCTCTTCTCTTCCAATCTAGAGCTCTCTTCTCTTGATTAATTATAGATATGAGAGTTTGAACTCTTCTGATCTAGTTCCAAAACTAGGAGCTATTTTCTTCCGATTTAAATTTGGGATTTTAATATTGTTTTCGGGGATTCGACACCCCTTCGCTTTATTTGTGTATAGGTCCTCTGCCTCCAATTTCAGTAGTGATGCAGAAGCTCTTACGTCACGCTGAACTACGAATACTTGCTCTTCCAAATGATAGATATTTGTTTGTTCTACCAATTTTGGTTGTTTTCATACGGCGATGGTGTAGAAAAAGCTGAACCTAGGTGTGCATCACCAACTGGCAACGTTGTAGTTAATGGAGAAGAAATTTTTGACGTGTATTTATTATTGATGTTAATATGAGATAGTGATCGGCTGCCAACTATTTTCCTTGATAGATCTGTTCCCATGAAACGAATGTGTGCTTAACCCCTACTAGTGCTCTGTTGATACTACCTAATTTTCTGGATTTGGCTTTGTTTGTGGTATTTTGGGCTTTTCTCTACTTTGATTTGCTTTGCTATGGAAGTCTATGTACTTCTCATGTATCTTTTTGAGTAATGAATACAATTTTCTTTCGACAAAAAAGAAAAAGACTTGATCAGAATCACTTGAATATCCTTTTCAACTCGAAAATCTACATTTTTACAGTTATCTCATCCAACATACTACCAAACCTTCTAAGAGTTGATCACACAATCTCTACTCTTGAAAATACTTCTCAATTTAAGTCAAGTAACACAAGATTTCAACATGCCATTATCGAAGCATGACCACAATCAAGATTAGTATTCAAACCAAGTTCACAAGCACCAATTAACCAAGTCAAAAGTATTAAATAGTAATTTAACCTAACTTAGCCCCTATAGTTTTACTTACCTTGAGCAAAGATTTGGACAACTCAGGACCTTAAGCACCTTATACCCTCTTGAAAGGTGAAACTAGAAGCTTCAATCAACACAAGAGTGGAACCCTTGCTTTTACTCGAAAGATTAGAAAGCAAAAATATAACAGGAAAGGGACAGGAGATATAATTTTCTTTGTAAGAACATGTTGGAATTCTTTTTGTGAAGTTTGGCTATTTGTAAAGGTTTCATACAATCAAGAGGGGATTTATTTGGAAGACTTACATGAGTTACAAATGGATGAGAATGTGTAACCAAGGTTAAAAGCAATGATGACCTTGGACTTAAAAATACTAGGTGGAGAATGCAAGAGATGTGTACAAATCAAAGAGTGATAATTGGCTTAACTATATGGTTCTAAAGTAGATATTTTGATAAACTGTTAAGGTATCTTATATATCAGTAAATAAACAAGGGAATCGGCGTCCTTTCTAAACACTGATAATATAGAAAAATATTTTGAACTCACTAAAATGATCGGTGAAAGATAATGGATGCTAGGAGAATCTCAACTTAGTAAATTTCTAGCCTGAAAATCCTTTGATATGCATACTCGAAGTATAACAGTCCCTGATAACAATTACTATTGTGATACATAATTCACCATCACTCCATAAAATCAACATATGCACAAATGTCCAATAATTACATCCTACTAAAATCACATGTACAAAAATACATTTTGGATCATCCCTACACTATAAAGTCAATAATCCAAATGGAATTTCTACTTGTGACATTTATCATATTTATTTTTTATATATTATTGATGGGTTAATACCCTGAAAAACCCTAAACCAGTATACTCGTGACAAATTTATCTAAAATTAATTTTTCACCAAAAATTCTAAACTGGTATACGTGTGACACATTTACTCTCCATTAACTTTCGTCAAAATTTGCTGTGAAATTACTAGGCTAGATGGCAATTGGCAATAATTTAGTTGACATGGCAAGTCCACGTGGAAATCCATAACTCTCTCTCTCTGTTTCTTCAATTATCCCTAATTTAAAAATAGTTAGGGCTCTCTCTCTCTCCCCCTTAGAGCATGAAAAAACCTAGATTGTCTTCCTCTTCATTGAACACACTCCTTCATCCTTGTCTTTGTCTTCACGATTAGGCATCAAAATTTATTTGAGTACACTTTTATCCTTAGCAATCTTCTCTCCTCTGATTTTTTTCCAAGTTTGTTTGGCAAACACATCCAAATCACTTTGTTCCTTCAATTAGCCCTAATTTGAAAATAAATAGGGCCTACTCTCTCTCTCTCTCTCACACACACACACACACACACACACACACTGTGATAATCCAATTTTGGTTTACCTACTTGATACAGATGTTTAGAGTTATAATGTTCTTAGGTAAATTTGAGAGTACGCCGATTACGTATATGCATTTACATGTCTAGCGCTTATCACTTAATGGTAAGCTAGTGTACTTCTTTAGATTGAAAAGCTAGTTGCTTATTATTCTTTTTATCTTTCTTTTGGATGGGCGCCTAAGGAGTTTTGCATGGCCACTTGGTCAATTGTTTCTTCTTCTGCAGAATCCTTTTCTTTTCAATTGCTTGTCCTTGTTGCCTATGTCAGCCGACTCTCTCTCTCTCTCTCTCTCTCTCGGTTTTGTGCGCCACCATACCATCATTAGCCCCAATTTCCCTAGAAAGAAATGATTGCATTCCTTCCCCCCAATCAAATTTCATGCAGTTGCAGGATAATGATTTTCCCTCTCTCTCTCTCTCTCTCTTTTCTTCTTTCCCTCAGCAGACTCAGCTCACTTCCTCCTGCCTTCACTCTCTCGCTGAGCTCTCTCTCTTCTTCTCCATCTTGGTTGTTGTTGGAAAATCTGCTGCGTTCCATACTCTCACCAACAGCCACGAAGGAGGAGACGGTGCAAGTCGTTACGATTCTCATCAAGGCAAGTGAAGTCCTTTACTTCTACCCCCACTTTCTGAGATGATACAGTAGAATGGGTAGGGAAAAACAGAGGAAGATAAGGGTTGATGATGGTAATCTTGAGAAAAAGTCTGTGGTATTCGCCTAGGGGTTAGAATGGTGGAAATCCTTCTCAGTGTAGACATGCATGTGGTTGAGAGTTGGGTGGTTCACGGAGATTTCGGTTCTGTGATTCGTGGTAGGATCAATTATGGTGTTAGTCGTGGTGGTTCTGGGCAGATGAATGCTGGAAATGGGTTGCATGTTGATGAAGACACTGTTCTGGGTTCGAAACCAGTGCGACCCCTTATGTTGATGATTTTTGTTCGACCTTCTATGGACCGAATCTTGAAAACTTCCTTCATGAAAATTTATCATAACTTCCTAAAGATAAACATATATTAATTTCAGAATTTTTGGAAAAATTTTGGAAATCCATATAGACTTGATCTCTTTCGGTACAGTGCATGTGGTCTGGAAAAGTTTTGCATTAGTCTGCTGCGTCTGAATTTTTATGGAGTTTATTTGAAAAATTTTAGGAATACTTCCTTCATGAAAATTTTCAGGCACTTGTTGAACTATACCATATAAAAATTTTGGAAATTTTTGGATCCGTTATACCCATGAAATGGACTTTTCCGTGGGAACTCTGTCTCGGTGCAGGGGACCGAAAATAGGCTCGACTTCCCTGTTCTATTGTGGTTTGTGTGATCTCCAAAAGGCTTCACTTTCTCATAAGGATTGTAGTACATGGTCTTAGGAATAACATATCAAAATCCCATGATTTTACAAGTTGGTTTGCTTAGTTTTTTAGATTTAATCCGGATAGAAGGCAGGATTGTCCATTCTGTCCAGGTGGCCGATTGTGAAGTTAATGGAGGATTTGAAACCATAGTCTTGATCTAACTCTTACCATGGATTGTTCAGCAATGTATTAGAGATTTACATTATTAATTGGCCTTAATTGTTACATTGCATACGTTCATTTACATTGTATTGTGAGGATTGCACGATGAGGACTATCAGTCAGCAAATCGATAATGCCTCGTGGGAGCCAATTGGGAAGTCGGGAAGCTTGAGGTAGGCAAACCTCAAGGTCATGTGAGGATGATACACGATGGCTGCCGCGCAAAGTAAGACGCAACACCTTGGAGTAGGAGCAAGATGCCTATGGTTGGCAAACCATAGAAGTTTCGATTTTAATCGGAAGGAATTAAATGAGAGTAAATTTGCGAGGGCATGCATTTGCATAAATTACATCTTCATTCATCAAGTTTATTTTCAGGTTATGTTAATTTGGAGAGTTGTTCGATATCTTGCTTGTCTATTTTACCATAGTAGATTTATTATTAAGTCCCTTTTCTTTTATCGTATTGCCTTCGAATGAGTGGCTTGAAGTAATTGATTTCATTTGTTAAGTTATACTTACTCCTGTTGATTTTCCCTCTTTTCAGATAGTTAGCTATGCCTGCCATCCCTGTATTGCCGATCGCCACTTATGGTGCCCCTGTGAAACTCGATTGTCCTGGATCGAACATGTCGATCCAAACCTCCCGAATGTTCTTTTGGTTAAGTTAGAATTCACTTTATGGGTAGATTGCTGCCTAGAGGCGGGGTTGGTTCCTTTCGATGAAGACAGTGGAAATGGTGGACCGGTAGTGTGAGGGATGGTGTTGACGAAAAAAGGTTCCATTTTTGAATGGTCTTAGGTAAAGACCATATTTTGGGCGACTCCATGAGGGGTGCAGGTCTTCGGACGCTTTCGCCCGCACGGTGCTAGGAGGATGGTGACGATTTAGTTGGTAGCTTGGGAGTAGGAGTACCCTTTCTTTTTACCTCTCAGTTTTTGCTGATACCTTAATATGTATACAGAATCGTCTATATAACACTCTCCTTGTAATTGACCTTCAAGGTAAAAAGGTAAATAAAATAGTAGTTGCTTTATGGGTAAATTTGACTTGCATTCACAATTTGAGTCTTCTCGTTTTTCGCATGTACATGAAACCTAAACAACTAAAGAAGCCGATTAGTTAATAGCGCTCTGGGACGCCATGGGCTCGGGATGTCACACACACACACACACACACAGCACGAAAAACCCTAGATCATCTTTCTTTTCATTGAGCACACTATGAAGAAGAGCGTGCTCAACAAAGAAGAGTGTGCTCAACGCTCAATAAAGAGGAAGATGATCTAGGGTTTTTCGTGCTTTGAGGGAGAGAGAGAGGGGATGAGCCATATTTGTTTTCAACTTAGGGCTAATTGAAGAAACAAAGAGAGTGAGAGTTTTGGATTTCCATGTGGACTTGCCACACCAACTAAGTTATTGACATGTGTTCTTCAGCTCAGTAATTTCACGGTAACATTTAACAGAAGTTAACGAATGGTAAATGTGACACGCGTGTATCGATTTGTAATTTTTGGTAACATAAAAATTAGTTTGGGTTAAATTTGTTATTGATAAACCAGTTTAGGGTTTTTCATGAATTAATCCTATTATTAATTGATGTAAGAATTTCTAGAAGTCACAAGATTTGCAGCTTGATCCGACAATATTTGCGATGAGCTACTTTCAAACGCAAAAAAAGCTATCCCCCAAGTAAGCTTGGTGACAAGACTTCCTTGCCAAGTTTGATTTAACATTTAAATTTAAGGCCAGTAAAACCAACTCAGTGGCGGATGTGCTAAGACGACATTTCGAACTCAAAGCCATGAGTCATCCTCTAGAATAGCCTCCTAGATCAAATCCAAGAAGGTATGTCTTATGACCTATCCGCTATGAATCTCATTGAACATGCTAAAGAGGGCAAGACACTGTGATTTGTGCATGAGGATGGTTTTGTATACACCGCATTAATGTTCCATACCACGGCAACATTTGAAAAGAAGTTATGGGAGTGCCATGACTTTAAATGGGGGATGCACAGGGTGCTCACCCTTGTGAATGAAAACTTCTATTGGCCTCATTTGAATGAAGATGTGGAGGCATATATGAAGACTTGTTTTGTTTAGGTGGAACACGAGGCACCAACGGGTCCTCTTTCCATACTTGAGCATATGTGAGAGAGCATCTCCATGGATTTTTTAGTGGGTATGCCCAAATTCAAATTATTTAGCGCAATCATGGTAGTCATGGACCGTTTTTCAAAGTATGACACGTTCCACGCTACCAAAGAATGCCCCGTAGAGGAAGTCCTTGCAGAACATTGTGAAGTATTAGGGCTTGTTGAGGAACATAGTTTATGATCAAGATAATCGATTCATCGGTAAGTTATGAACGGAGTTGTTCAAGCTACTCAGGACAGATTTAAACTTCTCCACTAGCATGCATCCCCAAACCGACAGACAGACGGAGTGATGTTAAAATTACTTGATGTGGCGCAATTCTCATTCAACTTGCAAAAAAACGAGTCAATTAGCTGAAATTCGTTCGGAATTGTGATGGACCATCAACCTCTCACCAAAATGCCATCACCATGGGATAAAATTCGTAGAGTAACAAGTAAAATGGGTAGATATTAGATCGAAAAGTTCTTCTTGAAACTAGTTGTGAGGGTGGGTTGCAGCTATCCAACTCTATTGTCGGAGAGGACCAATGCTCATATTTTCACTTTCCCTCCTTTCGCCTTTTAAGTTTGCCAATGTGTGGCAAGAGGATATCGATCTTGTTTGATCATGTAAGAAAATGCTGATAAGCGATAGAGATTGGCGGATTACTAAGTTGGTGATCTTGTACTTGTGAAACTCCTCACATTACAAAAGACAAGAGGCCAACTTCATAAGGGCCTTTTTAGCAGTGTGAGTGTCCTTCCAAATTCTTAAACAAGTTGGGAAGGTTTGGCTACAAGCTCGAGCTTCCCTCAAAGCCAAAGTTTCACCCGATACTTCATGTAAAGATGCTCAAGCCTTTTATCATGTAGATTTGGATGATCCTAACCACATGAAATCACATCGAGCATCAATTGGGGTTCAAACCAAACTTGAATCTTCCTAGTCCAAAGGAAATGGGTGGAGAATGTGTCACACCTTGAATCCAACAAGAATGAGGGTGATATGGTTGTCCTTCTACTTAAATGACGTAGCCTCAAATAGACAAAAAAATATTTTCTTCAAAAGACCATACCTAAAAACCAACTCCTAAAAGTCTTGTCGATATCACTCTCGCTCTATTGTCTGCTAACCGAGAAACCTGAAAAGATTTGTAAGATGAGAGATGAGCAACCACAGCTCAGTGAGTAGTACATTTCTTCTAAGCGGATTGAACACTCACTATGCATATATACGAAATCATAACAAAACTCAATAATCTCAAATCCAGTTGATAATATATATACCATTTCAAATATAACTTGTTCTCTTTCAGCAAAAGTATCAATTTTCCAATAATGGCAAAATAAAATATCAGCAGTCCAATCCATTGATTAATCTCATAAAAACACGCATCAATGGTTTATTCCATTAGCCAATTTCATTGCTCAAATATCAAACCATGGTCATGCATAACGTCCCGTGACAAGGCGACTAAGCTCCCCCCTTGACGGTGTCTCTATTTATATTGCCGGTAGCTAGTCCACAAGGATATCCTAAACTAGTATGCATACCCACAAGCCCCACAATGGGACTCATAGAGACATTGAGCATCAACACCATCCTCCATAATTCACAAAGCCAATTCAAAATAAATATCACAAATCAAACATATAATCTTTTCACAACACGGCCCGTATGCCTGTATTACCTTTTGGAAAACATTTCTCAAATCATATCCAAACTCGTTTAACAAATTAGTTCACAAGGCAATATGTCTATTCACAATACATTTCTTAAAACCATTCTCAAATACAAAATGGTAGAAAATGCTTAATCCAACTTTATGCAACAAAAATGCTCTTCTTAATTCAATACGTATATATCGAAACTTTATTATTTCAAGACATGGATTTCACAAAATTGAAGAAAAAATAGCACTACTCGCTTGGGAACGCTTACGACCAAATAACAATAATTACTCGAACCGTTGAACTTGCAATCCTATGAATTAAAGGAGAAATAACGTCAAAATCTAATAAAACGCGACCTCAACTACGACTCAACTATACAAAGTTTAGACGTTAGTAAAATGACTCACATGCACTCACAAATCGCTTGTCCAAAGCGATTATTCAAAGTCGTTCGTAACGCGTAACTTGCACGTTGAACTTTGTTGTCCATAACTCTCTCCACCAAACTCCATATCAAGCGAACTTATAGTCAAAAGAAACATCGTTTGATGTACGACAAAACCCAAAGCTTTAACAACGCAAAAAATAGTCTGAAATTGATGAAAAACAATGTGGAAGGCTGCAGGTCGCACTATTTACTGAGCGCGCACAACTTTAAAAATTCATTTCTTGCAAACCGTGAGTCCAAATCAAGTTCCATAAAGTCCTACTTATTTACAACACCCTAAACCATCATTCCCCCAAAATTTCTCAACTTAACGACTCCAAAATTTGACTTTGTGGCTCAAATTTCATATAATTTCGAATTTGTGACCTAAACTTAAAAACTACTCCAATCAGACGAACGATGGTTGCGAGTACTTATCATGCGCTGTGATACGTAGTAAAATCTATCTCGATAAGGCGTTCGTGGCGTGAGCGTGAAACGCCCCCTTTCTTCTTCTCCTTCTTCTTTCTTCCCTTCTTTCCCTCTCTTCTTCTCTTTCTTTTCCCTCTTTTTGCATGCTCTCGGGTTCTTAAAAGAACCGAGTCTTGCACGGTTCTGATTTGTGCTTTGCTTCGTTGACTTTGTCAACCCCTTTCTTTTCTTTTCTTTTCTTTTCTTTTTATTTTTGTGGGCCCCATTCCAAAGACTAAGTCAAAAAAATATCCAAATATTACGTAATGTATTGCCACCACGATGAAGACGAGGAAGGCGAAGTTACTCGAGGTCAAAGATATCGACGAGAAAGATCATGGGGAGAAAGCCCTTCCAAACAACCCAACCAAAGGTGGAACCGACCTCAATGTGACTCCCACAAAGAAAGGGAAAAGAAGCCACCTCCATCCCATGCTTCTTTTGCGATGATGCCCATTGGTCCTGAGATTGCCCAAAGAAGAACAAGCTCACGACATTGCTCGCCATGGAAGAGGAAGAACCGAAGCAAACAAACCGAGAGACACGACTTGGAGTGTTACAAATACTCAACTCCTTGAGGACCCAAGCAACGCCCAAAAAGACTCAAAGCACAGGTTTACTATTTGTGGAAGTCAAGGTACCCAAGTCAAAACTCACACAGGTGCGTCAAACTTGTTCATGTCGAGCAAAGCGGCAAAGAGTTTGGGACTTCAAGTGGAGCTGTCCAAGAATCGTTTCAAGGCGGTTAACTCAGATGATGTACTGATCGCTGGCATTGCTCGATACGTCGATATGAGTGTTGGTAATTGGAAAGGCAAACTCACTATCTAGGCAATCCCCCTTGATGAGACGATCTTGTTTTGGGCATGGCTGTCTTTGATGGGGTGAATGCCATGATCGACTTGAGGACCGTATTGCTCATCATCACCAACCCGAAATGCCGACCCGTGGTGGCAATGGTTCGTGAGTTGACAAACATCAAGACCATCTTCACGATACGAATTGTGGAGGACCGTCCGAGAGTTGAGGAGTCCATAATCAAGTCAAGACCAACGCCTCAACCCTTGGAGAAGCCGAGGATATAGTTGGAGCCGTCCAATCCAACTCAAGAAGAAATGTCAACCCCATGCGCCTTTTCCGAAGCAAAAGACTTGCCGAACAACATAGAGTTAACCCATCCGTAGGTAGATTCACTTGTGGAACGAATTGGGATTTGAAGAGCTGTACAGCTGCGAAGTCAAGAAGAAGAAAGCTAAGCGGAATAGGAGACGGAAGAATCGCCAACATTCGAAGAAACTAATATAATTCAAGAGAAAGACATCGAGCTGAGAGCGTCAAAGGCGTGGCTTGATTGAATGAGGGAGAATGTTACGGATCAATCCAAAGAAGCAAAGCCAAGGTGTCTTGGAACCCGTCGGATCAATGTCACGTAAATTAAATCCCAACATCGTTAGATCGAATAGGTCTTTGCCGTCATAGCCCTTAGACGAGAATTGATATCGAACACCGTTGGATCAACTCAATCCCATCTATTGGATCAATGTGACGAGAATTAAGTTTTTGAACTGCTAGATCGAGAAAGAGACGAGTAGCTGGAATTAAAGAGCCTCGTGTATAAATAGGTGTGTCCTTCCCCTCATTTGTATTATCCAACAACAATACAAGTCATTCTCTGTAAGAGCTTCTCCCGAATCAGAGCTAGTGAGTGAACGATCGAACCTTAACGCGAGCCAAACAAGAAAGAAAGAAAGAAGCCAGAGTTACCCCCACGATGATGTCGCCGTCCGTTACATACGAGGCACGATCGAGAAAGCAGCGATTGGAGTCAAATAACTTGGATTAACGCGTTAAGCTAAAAGCCCAGATCATCAATTGGGGAAGGAGTTGCGGAGATACACAAATCTCGTTGGAGCTTGAGCTTCTCCGACTGGTGATTCGGAATCGGAAAGCTCTGGCTCGCGATATCTGGAAGCGGCTGTTCCCGTCCCGGACCAGCACCAGGTTCACGCTCCCTCCTCCGGCTCCAATTGGATGTGGATGTGGATGTGGAAATGCGATGGACATCAACCTCTTCAAGCTCTGCTCTGGCCTCAAGTTCCTCGGTTACCTGATGATCCTCCTCGTCCTCGCCATCGTCGCCGTCTCCTACTACGCCGTCGTCGTCCTCACCTGGGGTCCCCACCTGCTCCGCGGCGGTCTCTCTTCCTTTCTCGCCTTCTTCGTCCTCCTCCTCTTCCACCTCCTGGTACCCTTTTTTCTCACTCGTTTCATTCTCTTGCTTATTGGTTTCTCTATGCGCCAATATTGCGTGTTGGAACGACAACAAAACGCAGTTGGAAATTTAAGCGTGTTAGAGCAGCGCCGCATTTCGATATATTCTCGGTTAGTCCAATCGTGGTAGCATCTTAGCTTAAGTGTAAGCTGGGTGCTGCAATTGCTTGAAATGTGGAGCTCCTCTTCACACCACTGAAGGTGCTTGTTATCATCAGACGCAAGGAAAAGGAAATGAAGGGGAGTCCAGTTGCCGAAAACAGTTAGCTTAGGCGGAGAAGTCTCCTTTTCTTAGCTTGCGCCATTTGATAGCATAGACTGTAGAGAAGGTAGGGTCACTCAGTTTGCTTAATAAGTCGGGCCGTTTGTTTTGCAGCTCATTCTGTTATCATGGAGCTATTTTATGGTAGTTTTGAGGGATCCGGGTTCAGTCCCCGAGAATTGGAGACCAGTACGAGATGAAGAGAATTTTGAAGTTGACGGTTCTTATTTACCACATGAGGCTTCAGGGTCAGGTTCTACCTGGCCTTCCTCAAATGGATCGGAAGAAAGACCGCCTTTGGGATTCTGCATTCGTTGTCAAAATGGAAAGCCACCTCGGTGTCACCATTGCTCTATTTGTGAGTGTTTCGCTCTTGGTCATCTTGATCTTCGACATGGGTTGCCCTTTTTTTTCTTTTTCTGCATTTAGGAACTTTTGACTGTAAGAGTCGGTAAAAAATTGAATGCTGCTGTTGCTAGATGTATTCAAGCAATTCAATAATATCTCTTCCTGCTCCAGAATGCTGTGTGTTATGATGGTGCTTGTGGGTTGCCTCCATCTTGCCTAAGGTACTTTTCAATGTCTTAAGCAATTTGCCTCTACTATTCTGCAGGCCAGAGATGCGTTCTTAAGATGGATCACCACTGTGTTTGGGTTGTGAATTGCGTTGGTGCATGCAACTACAAGTTCTTTCTTCTTTTCCTGGTATTGCTGTTTTTCTTTCAGTGCTGAAAATTGTAGTTATATGATAGTTGCTACTTCATGTATAGAAGGTGGTCAGCAGAACCTTATGCTTTTTAATCACGTCTTTGTCTGGACTCACTGAACATTTGGGTAGCGGGTAGGTTATGCGCTTTAGATTGTTGTGGTGGTGGAGTCATTGTGATATATTTTGTATACGAAAAGATTATGGTTATTCGAGTAATTTGGAGAAGTATTTCACGATAAACTTTCTGGAGGTTGAATTGCTGCTCATGCAGGGCATGTCATTTCTGGTCTATCTTGCTGGTAATAGTCTACTACTGCGACCTTCGTGATTGATATCGCTTATATTTGTGAAGGATACTTATAGAAGGCGAATATCTCTTTTTCATAAAACAAGCAGATGCTAGGCACAAGTAACCAAGACTGGTGGCACTGTAAAATGTCTTCTGCATTCATGGAATTTTTTATATGCGATATGGTTCCTCTTTTCCATCATTGAGATTGGTATTTCATGACTTGAATTTGGCCTTGTTAGCTGTATACCTTCTTGGAGACAACAATGGATACTTTAGTACTGCTTCCAAGCTTCATTGACTTCTTTAGTGAAGCCAAGAATCATTCCAACTCTCCTGGCAAACTTGCTGTTATTTTCGTGGCATTTGGTAAGTGCTTTGTATGCAAGATCAATTTGGTCTTCTGAATTTGTAGCTTATACTTGCGTACATCTTCTCAAGTTTGTATAATAATTACAGAGTTTTTATATTGATGCAGTTCTTAATCTAGCTTTTGCACTGAGTCTTCTTTGTTTCCTTGTTATGCACGGGTCTCTTGTTTTCAGCAACACCACTTCCATAGAGGTGAGGAAAAGTTATTGTCTTCCTCATTCTATATTTCCTTCTGGTTTATAATTGATTAGTTAAACTGAGTTATGCTTATATGTGATGTTTTCTGCATTAGCATATAAATTGAACTTATACAGATTGTTGTCCTTGAGATTGTACTGGACCTTGAGCCACTTAGAAAATTACATCTATTAGTTTCGGGTAAATGTAGTTTTAAATGTTGTATATTAACTTCATACTTAACTAGATGTATATCCTGGATGCCGGAATGTTGATTGGTCTACTTTTAGTGCAAATAACTGAGAGATTAATAGGTTGCCAACAAAAGGGCTTACCTGCGAGTCGTTTATGATCAACATTATATCAGGAGTTAATGAATTGGCAAAATCTGTAGCTTTGTGGGAAGGAAACAAAGATAAGCTGATTCTGGAACTAGAAAACAATGTGCCTAAAAGAATGTTGCTGTGTCTGAAGTTGTTATCACCGTTTCCCAGCATCTGAATGTTTGAATTGAAAGTCAGCTGTTCCAACTTAAGAAAAAGGAAAGAGTTCAGCATGGTGGAATATCAGAAACCTATTCAACTTGATTGCCTAAAGGTTTGGATAATCATGATGGAGTACTATGAACTGTAAAATTTAGCAAAGCAAGAAATGAATCATTCAGCTTATTAATTTTGCTGGAAGTCTGATACAAGAACAATTAAGCGTGTTCACGATATTGATCTCTGCCGATGGGTGTGCATGACCCTCTGAAATTGACATTACAGGTTTATGAGAAGAAGAAAGGGGTCAGGTGGAAGTATGACTTGGGCAGGAGGAAGAATTTCGAACAGGTGATAGCACTTAACTCTGATCTTCTCTTGGCTGGTGATTGCAAGTTATCATGTGCTATGTCTAATGATGCCAATGTGCATATGCCTCTCACATTCAATTTGTTCACTTTTAACTTGCAGTCGTTCTATCAATGGTGTTAACTGTTGATCAGCAATGTTATCCATTGGTCATTATGAGATTTCCTTAAAATTGGAAAAAAAGCGGTTGGATCCTCTCTTATGTTGGCCAAAAAATGAAAATTAAAGGGAGGTGATTAATTAATTGGATTTCTCTGATGAGACTTCTAGATGTGTGATTATGAGGGTGTGTTTCAAGGATAGATGATAGATTTTCCTTTCCCTGGTGTCTTATGGTAGAATGAAGTAACTTGTTAGATAAGAAGTAGAAGAAGTTGGTCCCTATGGAAATGTTCCCAAATTTCATTAGTATGCTGCGTTCTAGGACGAGATACTATCTTCTACCATGATTTTTTAGCTTCCCGGTGCAATCATATCTTGATCTTTTTGTTGAGTTCTCAGGCTCATACTCTTGATTTTTGTTTCCGTGAAGGTTTTTGGCACCAAAAAAGCACTGTGGTTCTTCCCATTACTTTCAGAGGAGGATTTAGGAAAAATACCAGCACTTCATGGCCTAGAGTTTCCAACTCGCTCTGATGTTGAGGCGTAGAAGTCTGAATCAGTCTTTAGGGGCGATAGATGTTGCCTTTAAATGGCTAGAATGGAGCTGACAATCCTATCTTGTGAGTTGTTGGTTTGCCTGTGCCATTCTTTCTTTGAATATTGGTTTCATGATGCAAATTTATTCATTTGAGCGGGTGATGCATATGACTGTCAGGCTGTCAGCTGAAAAAAAAGAAAAAGCGAGAAAGTAATGGAAATTACGCACTGAAAGTAATATTTTAGCCGCTTGATTCTGGTAATGCATTAATTGTAGCTCGTCTTGATGTTAAGTGATCTTTTAATCACATAAGGCAAGGGAGGAATCCGTGAGACTTGAACTTCAATGTTTTGAGAAAGGATCAGCCGTGAGTCAATCAGCAGTCTCAGCTTTGCCAGGGATTGCACACAGCAGGACAGGCTAATACCAGGATTCAAAGTTGGTATTTACTGTAGGGCTTTATTATTCCAAGTGCAATATGGCTATCCTGTTGTTGAGAGTGCTGTGCCCTTGAACCGGATTGATGTAGCAAGCGTTGGAGCTGCGGATGTAGTGGCAAAAATCAAATTTCCTGATTACTATGGTAAGTTTGCAGTGACATCATCCTCGTGAATTATATTCTGTGGAGAATACTTGAGGGTAGCTGGTATTTTATGTGGAGAATGGTTAAGTGAGGAAAATTGCTCGTCCAGTCGGTGACTCATGAGGTCTTTTCTAACTCAGCACAACTTAAGGTGCCTGCAAATCACTACTTTCTAATTGGATGAACCTTGGGAGGTTCACTTAAGGTGCCTGCAAATCACGGGTTACTAAAATCTTCTCTGGCCAGCCAGTTTTTTACGAGGGAGGCAAACATGTTGAATATGATTATGTGCGCGTCATCTGTAGAATAAGGATAGACAGCCATCTTACGTGTTTATGAGCTCGACCTGTTTATGTTGCATTCTCTTTGTATTAAGCAAGATGATGGGGGTAGATATAATAAAATGGTTTCTGGAAATTTTACTTCCTAAAGCGGAACCCGATCAGGATACCCTGACACTATTTGGCTGCGAATTGTCATTGCTAGTGTTTCCTGCGTTGGGACTTCTATACATATACTTTTGTCCCCTTTGATCGATAACTCTCGTGCTACTTGTCGGAATTAAATGAGGCGCACTGTAGGAAAAGAAGAGAAAGTGGGGGCGTGTCTTGTATAGGATGATTCTATGAACGATTACTGAACATAGTCGACCCCAGTGTATAAGATATGTGAAAGCTATTGTGTCTTTTTTGCTTTTTCTGGGAATTCGATCCGGATCTAATTATTGTTTGATGTCTGATGATCTGAATAATAAAATCAGACGGCGGAGTTATGGCGAGAAGCCACGTGGGCTTCTAGGAAATGAGGAAGTAAACAATATAAAGACCTGGATGATAACTGGGGATCTTTTTATTGGTATGGCCGGTGGGTGTCCCCAGAAAAAACTTCATTACATAAAACCCCAACTGGGGAAGGCTCAGTGTGCATCTTGGCCAGCTAGATGAAGAATAAAACCTACCTTCCTCTTTTCTTCTTCCTTCGTTATATCTAATGGAAAAGTGCTCAAGTTGAGGGGGTGCCCTAATTATTGCCTATGACGACCCAATGCCCGTATTGTTTTGTTTCCAAATGATGAAACTAATGGAGGAGGAGAGCTGGTATATAGGGAGAATCGATTACAGTCTCTTATTGTACATACAGAGAGGGAATCAAACCACGCCTTCTCTAGGCTACATAATATACGCACAACCATCACTGGCTGTCCCGATTGAAATCTTACATTTCAGTGGCAATTTGCTGAGCGAGCCGGGAGCAAGGCTTTCTCTCACCGGTGAAGAAATCAGAAGGGAAGGGAGTCTGTAAGGGCCTGCTTGTACACTCTCGACACAAGTGAAAACCTTCGGCGGACTGGATGCCCAGCTGTATGTTGTTATCGAATGCAAGCAGGGCTTGATTTCCCACCTGCAACTGCAACTTCAATGGAGGCATGTGGGGGTGGTACTAATGAAGGGTGATGATCCTTGGAAGAGGAAAAGGAAGAGGAAGATGAACACAAGTCGGAGATGACGAGGGAGAGCCAAGCAAACAGAGGAGTGAGGAAGAGGATGAGGCCAACGGGCACCATCCAGAGCTGACGGTTCATTGGATGGTAGTGGTACTCCCACCACCCCAGCATCAATCCTCCGGCCATGCTCACGGAAAATGCCCACCCGCATCCGCATCCGATCCACCTCCTCCACTTCTTCCCAGCCTCCTCTTGACCAATAGTCTCATCCGATGACGATGATCCCATGAGGTTGCGGCTTATCCTACCTCCACTCCTGGCTATTTTCCACTTCCTGACGATGAATACAAAGTGCGAAAAAGCGAACACGATGAAGGGAGATATCGGGTTTGTTTGTGTTATGCAGCTGCTGAAGATGGCTTTTGTATATGTATTCTAGAGAGAGAGAGAGAGAGAGAGAGAGAGGGAGAGAGATGCAGTTGTTGTTTGCCAGGGCTAAACTAGGGACATAAACAAGGCAAAGAGGAAGAATGTATAGATATTAATATATTAAAGGGTCGGATGGAATGGAAGAGCAGGACCTTGGATTGTGCTTACCTTA
The DNA here is from genome assembly GCA_001662345.2 of Metrosideros polymorpha var. glaberrima. Lineage (NCBI taxonomy): Eukaryota > Viridiplantae > Streptophyta > Magnoliopsida > Myrtales > Myrtaceae > Metrosideros > Metrosideros polymorpha. The sequence continues at coordinate 3,808,762 of BCNH02000003.1, read as the reverse complement.
GAAAAGCACGAAAATAAGCAAATGTTTACTGTCCGGATGAGCGACCCAGCTACGGCAAAGCGTGCCTTTCCATCAAAGTTGTGCGGATTGTTAAAACAACGTGCATAAACAAAGTAAAGTGATTACGTCCCCTCTTTTAACTCTTTGCTGAAACGAAACGCCCCCGCCACGGAGAGATGCTTTGCTTGGGGGGACCTATCTGGTGTAGTAGCTCTTCCCGTTTTCTCCTCTGCTTATCTATATTCTATATTACCTAATGTTACATGTTCCTACGACGTGGAGGAGGTCGCTTCTGATGCGTCTGACAAGAAGCCCAGTCTCAATTCTCTCACAAGATAGCAAAGTTCCACCTTTCTTTTACAACATGACGTTCTGGGGTTACCGCAGTACCTAGCTTCACCCAAGAGCTCTCTCTCTCTCTCTCTCTCTCTCTCTCGCTTGCTCGTCCAGACCAGAGGCTTCTTAAATTGACAAATAACAAACTACACCGATGGAATTGGAATCAACTCAACCAACAAACAAGTGTCCATTTGCTTTGCACTTCACACAGGAGGTATTACCAGAACACGGCTCTTCCTATAATCTCCATCTGCCTACCCGTGCATGTGAAATGGATAGCGACTGGTTGATTCTAGAAGCAAGACCACAAGTTTGTACTTCACTATGACATCCCATCTTACGATCCACACTGTCTGATTGAGAGGGGACTGCTCAAGGAGCAGTTCCAAGTTCGCAAGCGACCAGCCCAACTAGAGCATCATACATAGACTTGTGGCTTCATGCTCGATTCGCTCTTTCCTTTCACTGTGAATATTATCCGACCGTTCTACATATTGGGAAACTTTAGTGACCGGCACCGGGCAATTAAATAACTGGCCGAGCCACTAGGCTTAGCTAAATACATTCGCTGATAATAGAACCATCATCTTGTTGTAGCAAGGCTTTGGAATCAAGATTTATACCGTATTGGACTTGAATAGTGTAAGACGGCCTTTCCCACCTTAAAAAACAAGAGAGGTTGAAAGATACATAGCTTAATTATGCACATTACTATTAAGCACAGATGGCAACAATTGCTCCATGTGTGACAACAGAAAAAATGTGGTTAACCTTCGTCAATTTCTCGTTGCTTTTCTGTCTACTTGATTATTATCCTAAAGAAATATTGTGGTTTCGTCATTCTATTAATGGAAGCGACAGATAAACTATCTTAGCCTTTTTCTGTAATTGTCTTTAAACTCCTTGTGTGTGCAATAGGAGGCATTAGGACGTGTAGAGGAAGTTGGTACATCTCATCATTGCAAAAAGTCGGTAAGAGGGAGCTCAAGCTTGACTCGAGTAAAGATTTGATTCAACCCAATCTAGTTTCATCCATACGTGCACCCTAACGACGGATGAGGTATTATTGTAGGGACCAGATTGGAACCTCGGCATCCGCAAGTATGATCAATCCCAAATTATTAATTTGGGGAACTGAGGAAACCATGAATTGGGAGATTTCACCTAGATTTTTTTGGGTGATCTCGAATGATAGTGAGAAGACAAAAAGTTAGAGAAAGCAATCTGGAACGAGATTTAGTTGGGTGGGTGGGTTATCAATCCATAATTAAATATACAAATTGTTGAGGGAAATACCACAGAATTCCAATATCTTCATAACAAGGAGATCCAAGAGGAAGTCCATAATTTGTGCCTATTGACAATCTAGTTGTATTCATTTTCACTCAAGAACTTAAATCATTGAGTTATAAGGAACTACGTGCTTGTAATTGCTTTTTTTTTTTTAGCTCTAGACATTCGATGTCGGATAATTTTCTTTCACATTGTTGTCCGTAGCGTTTACCTGGGCCTTGTGGAGCAGCTTCCTCTGGGTATTATATGTGGGCTTCAGACCATGATGATGCACATCAATCTTTCCCCATGGGGAATAAAGAAATAGGGGGCCCCAATTTGGGACCTTTAATCTGTTTGCGCAGCGTAGGCCCAATCTAGCATTTTATGAGAATCTAGGCTTTCATAGAGTGGGCGAAAGGCCCAACGTGAAGTCCCCAGATAATTCGAAGGAACGACCGTGGTGGGAGCAGGATTGGCATCACAACAGATATTTCCATCTCCCACTCGATTGAGCTTGTACCAATGCGAGTGCGAGTGCGAGTGGGTCATCCCATCCCATCCCATCAATCGAGGTCAGCCGAGGATAAAAGACCTGTTGGACGTTCTCAATTATTGGTGCACAGTGTGGCCCAAGTTGCACCACTCATTTGGGCGGCCACACCACATGTAATGTAGTTTATGCTTCCTCGTTCGTTTTGGCCGCATCTTCTCTCCCTCTCTCTGTCTCTCTTCTAGAATCCCCATGGACTTTACTGCCTCCCTCCGTTTTTACCTCTTTCTTTCTCTCTTCCTTCTCTTTCGGGAGGTCACAACTTGGTGCGTCCATATCAGTAGCTACGTTTCGGACGTAGTGGTTGCTAATGAATTGTGCCCAGAAGAAACATCATTCAATGCGAAATTTTATGGGTTGTCGAAGAGATTCTTCACCATCATGATAGGGAACTGAACTGATAAAGATTCAGAAAAATGAAGGAAGTAAATTGAGGTGGCGCGGCTAAGGTGGTAATTATAAATGGAGAATGACAGAGAAGAGGGAGGAGAATCAGAGATATACAAAGGCTAACCCATAAAGGTAGATGATGGGTGGAGGAGAGGATTGGGACTGGGGTCCTCTCCTCTCTGACTCGGGAGTCTCCTCGGTAACACGTGTATGTTATGTGGTCAGCCCATGAACGGAGACTCGTGATCCTACGGTCGTACGTTGTGCTCGAAACCGTCGAGAATGCGTCGGTCTTATCTGATGAGGCCTCGTCAAATCTAATGATTGCTGAGTTCACTTTCGTGGAATTCACTTGCACGACCGAACGAGGTGGATTTGGAACGCCGATTCAAAAACGGGAGCATCATCGTCTCTCCCCTTCTCCTTCTCCTTCTCCAGCTCCAGCTCCATCTCCCTAGACAGACAGGGGCCACCCTTTCAGGAGAGATTTACGTTCCCGTTTCACGTCCCGCCCTGCAAATTGCCTTCCTGTACTGTCCGTCTCTCCCTCTTTTGGTGTCCACCCATCTTAGAGAAGGCGACAAGGTCGAGTCTTGGGGCGAGAAATGAGCGTGAAGGTACCGCCGACGAGGACCCGCGTGGGGAGGTACGAGCTAGGCAAGACGATCGGGGAAGGCAGCTTTGCCAAGGTCAAGTTCGCCAAGCACCTAGACTCCGGCAACTCCTTCGCCATCAAGATCATCAACCGCCATCACGTCCTCCGTCATAAGATGGTCGAGCAGGTCTCTCTCTCTCTCTGTCTAGCGCGCTTTGTAGAACCGAATCGTGCAGCTCTCATACCACCCATCATGTATCCAATGCCATTACTTCTTTCATCGCTTTTGCGTTTGTTGAATGGAACCTTGATATCATCATGTCAACCTCAACCATAATGTTTGTCCACTGCAGAGATCGTCTCGTTATTCTTCCTTTGATTCTTTTTTTTTTGGGGAGCGGTCTTGGTAGGTGTTGAGGCATTCGGAAATATATTTCCTTCAGAATTTCTTTATCACTTTGGCCCGCCGCACCCATATCCATTCTTAAGCAATTGCGGGGCATTTTCTTTCTGATAGATAGCGGGTTAAGTTGAATTTACACTGACCAATATGCTGTTAAGTTGGCTGCATCTGCTTCGTCTCTGATTACCAGATGATGGGGAGTTGCCGTAGAAATTCTTCTTACTGCCTGCCTGTGCCACGATCTCTTATTTCCAATGGTCTTCTTTTTTCTTCCTGTCATGCTCTAGATTTTAATCTCACAGCATTTTCCTAATCTTCAGGAATTGTTGATTGCGCTGTTTTTGTTTCTTTTGGGCAGATAAAGAGAGAAATATCAACCATGAAGCATATCAAGCATCCAAACGTTATTAAAATTTTCGAGGTATTCATTCTCTTCATTTTCTTCCGTCACAGTGAAGTATGCTACTTTTGCTCCGAGCAATTGGGCTGTATGCTTCTACAGGTTCCAGTGGCTTTCATCTTCGTACCAATCATGAATTAAAGCATGCAGTTGCGTGCCCTTTTTAGCCCACAGTAGTCGCTGCTTTGAAACTAAGGTACTCCCATTGTGTGTATTACCTGACAAATGTCTTCCATTCTGCACATATATAGGTCATGGCAAGCAGAACAAAGATCTACATTGTTCTTGAGTTCATTGATGGTGGCGAGCTCTTTGACAAAATAGTAAGCAATTGTATCAATGCTTGGCCTCATATTTCGTGCAGCACCTCCATCATTGCCTGTGATCAGGGAAATCCTCACCTTCTAAAATGGTGTAATGATTGACTCCCAGGCAAAACATGGAAGGCTAAGAGAGGATGAAGCCAGGCGCTATTTTCAGCAACTCATTGATGCTGTGGACTACTGTCATAGCAGGGGCGTTTATCATAGAGATTTGAAGGTCAATGAGATTCTTCCTTTTTCTTGATTTCACTTTTTATGAGATTTTGCTTGTACATGTCCTATATTCCCGACTTTTAATTAGCATTTCTATATAATATTGCTCTTGTTGCAGCCTGAAAATCTGCTTCTAGACACCTATGGTGTTCTTAAAGTTTCGGATTTTGGATTGAGTACGTTCTCAAAGAAAGTGAGGGCAAGTACTCTTATCTATAACTTGAGATTTATGTGGTCTCTTCTCTATGTCTTTACATTATTAGGTCATAAATCATTGCTTTTCACTGGTCATTTGAGATAGCAATGGTAAAACAGGGCTACGGTACATTTTTCTAAATCGGTTTCTTCTTTAGTTGCTTATATGGGGACCCGTTATTTGTGTATCCAAAATCTACCGCCTTTCATTACTTTGCAAGTGCTGCTTTTCTAAGCATTATTATTCTTAAGAATTTCCTTTTCCTTCCGTGGGAAGAAGCATAGTCTAGTTTGTACTTTATAATGTCATGATGCACAGTCTATACAAATCATTATCTCGACATTTATGATGATGCATTGTCTATTTGTTGCTTTAGTGAGAACTTCTGAAACAAATATAGGGTTGGACGTCTGAGAAGACGAGTTTCTATATTATGAGCTTAAGGAAAGATATTCTCTGTTTTTTTTTTTTTTTTTTTTT
>BCNH02000003.1:3787451-3803588 GCA_001662345.2 Metrosideros polymorpha var. glaberrima | reverse complement strand
TTTTTTTTTTTTTTTTTTTTTAATGTAGGAGGACGGTTTGCTTCATACCGCCTGCGGAACACCGAATTATGTAGCTCCTGAGGTCTGAATCTCAAACTTGAGAGGCTTCATCTCTAGTTCTCCTTACCTTTTCTGTATTCTTTAATGTATAGCATGTATATTTCCTTTGTCAGGTCTTGAATGATAATGGATATGATGGTACATCATCTGATATTTGGTCTTGTGGGGTAATTCTTTTTGTATTAATGGCTGGATACTTGCCTTTTGATGAAGCCAATCTCATTGCTTTGTACAGAAAGGTGAGGATATTCAATTTTTTCAAAATCCAACCTTGAAATATGTCCTTGTACTCATGAGAATCTTGTCAGATCTGTGACGCTGATTTTGCATGTCCTTCATGGTTCTCATCTGGTGCAAAGAATCTTATTAAACTTATTCTTGATCCAAGTCCTCTCACGGTTAGCTCCAACTTCCTCTTTCATTTTTCTCACATTGGTTTACTAGATGATTATGCTCATTCTTTAAACCGAAAAGTTGAACCTGTTTCAGCGAATAACAATTCCTGAAATCCGGGAAGATGAATGGTTCAAGAAGGGTTACAAACCACCTCACTTCGAGCAGGAAGAGGAGGTAACTCTTGACGACATTGATGCTGCTTTCAACGATTCACAGGTGAGGATTTTTTTTTCTTCTATCTATGCCTCACTGACTTTATTACTTCTTAAGCATGCTAATGGATGTCTTTTCAATGTGTTTCTTTTCTCGTTATATTTCACCTACCCCTACGAATATTTTCTGACATTATTATCTTCAAATCTTGCATGAGTCCATTCTTTTGTAGCATGCCATTGCATTACAACAAGGGATAGTCTAAACAACATCACTGAGGGAAACCCCCTTTTGACGATCATTTTTCTTCCCCAGGAACATCTTGTAACAGAGAGGAAAGAGAGGCCTGAATCCATGAATGCGTTTGAGCTTATTTCTAGGTCACAAGGATTCAATCTCGAAAGTTTATTTGAGAAGCAGATGGTACGTGCTTATAATATTTCCCTGAACTGCTTAATTGCATAGTTCACTTATATAAACTACTTATGTGTTATGGACCTCTTCATGGATGAAATCATATCCAATAAAGCATTCATTTCTAAATGTGTGGATCGAATATGTCACAGAACGGGGGATGAGTGAGCTGGAGTTTATGCTTCATGACGCATGTTGAATAGTGTCTTGAGTTTGTGCTCATCATTGAGTGGGTCTTGACCTGACTTACGGAGAGGACCCTTTTGGCATTTATTTTTTAATATTTTGAGAAGTCTTCAGTGTTATTGTTGTACGAACCTCTGCTTCGTTGTGTCCATAGGAACTGTTTGTCAACTTATTTCGCAAGTATGATATGAGATGGAGATTCTATGTAGTCTTGAGGGATGGGAAGGTTGCGTATTCTTGAGTTGAGAATGAGGAAAAATGCACTCTATAGACTACTGAAGGTATAAGCTTGATTCATGAATAGAAAGTCTGATGTTGATCTGCTCAATTTACAGCATTCACTGAAGTTTCTTTAATTGTTTACAGTTACTGGATGATTTTGTTTAACTCTCTTTTTGCTTGGGCATGCTGATGTAGGACCTTGTGAAGCGAGAAACCCGATTTACTTCTCAGCACCCTGCAAACGAAATCATGTCTAAAATTGAGGAAACTGCAAAGCCTTTGGGCTTTAATGTTCATAAAAGAAATTACAAGGCAATCCCTTGGCAAAATCTGTCTTGCAATTTTCTATGTTTGTGGTACTTCATTTTTCATAATGTTGCCGATTGTTAATTTCTCAAATGATTGCAGATGAAACTGCGGGGTGATAAAACTGGAAGAAAAGGCCACCTGTCTGTGGCTACAGAGGTATGATCTTCTAATTTTTTTTTGGTCAATTGGTCTTCTAATAACTTGTAAGGAAAAACTGTCGAGATTCTCGGATACAGAATCATAGGAGTTAATACTCTAAAAGAACCAAGTTGGTGAATCATCATAATAAAGGAGGTAGGGTAAGTGACAGCTAGGTGGAAACCCTCACGCGAGGGCCCCTTGCCCTTGCTAGCAGATTGTGAAAGTAAATGTAACGAAGGAACCAACTTTTTCGCTCAACCTCATTCAATATGGTTATAAAGCTGCTTGATTTGGTTACACAAGCGTGGGGTAGCCTGATCATTAATCACTTGTGGGTTGTCGAGAAGGGCAGGGTGTTTACATCTTCGCATAGATGATGAATGGAGTAGATTCTTGGGTGACCAATTAATCTCAACTTGTGCCGTGATTCATTGAGATTCTAGCTTTATAAAGCTCAGTGGCTGTGGCGGTGTACCTCATGCAGGCTCTGCCTTTGATGTATTAAGGACTGTTGTAATCCATTTTCTTCTAATATTTTAGGCTCAATATAAGACTAGCCAATACTTTCCATTGTAGTATCTTTGGTATCATTTTTTATAAATTAAAGAAATGGTCTCTTCTTCACTTCCAGGTCTTTGAGGTGGCTCCTTCACTCCACATGGTTGAGCTTCGTAAAATTGGTGGTGACACATTGGAGTTTCATAAGGCAAGTACTTATTTTTTGGTTTGGTTTCTTTTCGAAAAATATACAAGTAAAAGCCGATCATGTGTATTGGACACACATATTTATCCTAAAAAAAGTCAAACAGAAACATGAAGTTATTTTTTGTTTTTGCCTTGATAAGTTTTTATTGCAAACTTTTAATTTGATAGGAGTAATCCCACTATACGCTCTCACATGTCTTGAAAAAACTTGTGAGGTTACTTTTATGAAAGAAAATTTTTAGAAGAGCATATTTTCTATAAAGTGGTTTGACAGTTTTCCAAACAGATCCTGATTTTTCTATCTTGGATCTTAGTTTGTGCATCTGTTTTTATGAGTTATGCGAGGCAATTTAGTGGTAGTTGGGTTTCCATGGAGGAATTTTCTAATAATTCAGAAAATCTATTATCTACTTCCTTTTCATAAATTTTTGAGGAAGCTTGGTTATTATTATTCTAACCTCGTGAACGACGACGAGTCAAGTTTATCTTGAGTTAATACTATAGTGAATTGATTTTCTAAAACAAACCTTTCTAAATGCTCCAAAAGTTCCATCTTTGATGATTTAATGATGAGATGGTAGTCCAGTTACTATAATTTAGTAGATTTCAAATATATATTATTCAGGAGGTGAGGAGTCTTTCAAATGTTATGCATCCCAGATAAGAATATCAGTTCTTGCCCTTGAGCCATAATCAAGTAGTTTTAAGTTTAAGTGTGACACTTCATCTGCTATTCAACAAAATAGACGAAAGAATTTATGGATGGTGATGTCTAGTATTTTGTTTGCTGAGTAATGCACCATATGGCAGTTCTATAAGAGCTTCTCGTCGGGCTTGAAGGATATAGTTTGGCAATCTGATGAAACTGCTGGTTCAAGGTCTCTCTCTCTCTCTCTCTCCTTCCTGCCCAAATGTTGAATTTACAGCTGGGATAAAAAAACTTGACTCTTTCTTAATACCTTGTTTAGGTGATACAGAAATCAGACCAAACTTACGGTCAGATACAGTTGCTAAAGTCTTTGTCTGTCTTCACCATGTGCACATTTTAATCTGAGCACTGGCATTCCACATAAGAAAAGGATGTGTGGAGGACATGGCAGCTTGTGTGAGCGGCGGGATTTTAAGCCATCTTTAGTGAAGGAGATTGTACCTTTGCCGAACGTTATCTTGATTTTTAAATTTCTTTTTTGTTTCACTCTCTCGTGTTGGCTCTTTTTTTAATATAATTTTCTATTTTTAACTGATTTGTATAATATGACCTTGTTTGACAGTTTCTAAAATAATGAAATGTGTAATTGATGCCGTCATGGAGGGTTTCTACTTATATCTTAGGATTTCCAATGACTGTTGATCATTGCAAATTACTTGACTCTATGATACAACTGCCAACTTTATTGCATGGTGATCAATAGCAAATCTGGGCATTTTCCCTCCTGTTGGGAGAAATGTTGCTACGAAGCCAACGGCAGTGGTTAAAGACGCATTGGAACTAACCTAATTAAGGACACTGCCTGGTTCTTTCTTAATTGTTAGAGCAAATGGTTTTTTTCCCTGACATTCAGTTTAATAGGAAAGCTTATGAAGGTGAACTTTGAGCCTTATGTCACAGGTCGATAGATTGGGATCGGATCCGTGCGGCGACTTAGGCTTCCTTGGATTGTTGGAGCGCCTTAGCCAAGCCTTCTTCTCGAATCGACCGCTCTTGCTTACCCGGATCGTAGAGAGAGAGAGAGAGAGGTTATTGGGAGAGAATGCTTTGCTTCAAAATGTTTTGGATGATTCAAATGAGGGAGAGAGCACATCTACTTATACTAGAGGGCCTCTCGTTACAACCATTGATCGTTCATCTAGTGGATAAGATCGCATCTCCCCATCTAACAACTACTGATATTATCGCATCTCCTCATCTAACATCTACTGACATTAAAGATAGAAAAGCTCTAGAATTGGGTACAATTACTGTATCGTCTGCTCTTAAAAATATTCTGGAGGCCTTTAGGGCTTCTTGCTCGTTCATCTTGAGTGTTGCACGGTCCTTTCGCCTGTGGAACCTCGGGACCATGATATTCTCCCTCACCTATTCGAGCGACGTCCTCGGCGCTCTCGACTTGGGATATGATTTGGATGGTTGAGCGTAGACGATTTTTCTTCTTTCGTGATCGCTTCGTCTTCGGCTTCTTGACTTGCTCGCGATGTGGTTCTTGCATCACAATGGGCATCGGAGTGGACTCCTTGGTCGGTTTGACCGACTCCATGTTCTTCGACAAGTATGCCACTTCTAAGAAGAGGACATGGATCGGCATGTCTTGTTGAGTTGGTGTAGGAAGTTCCAACTCTTCCTTTGGCTTTTCCAAAGGTCATGGCTTGGTGCATGACTCGGTCGTGCGCTTCTCAACTCTTGGCCCATCGTCCACGAGTCAGATCGTGGAGATTATCTTGGTCTCGGACAATCCGGAAACCAACGGCACCATGGACAGGCATTGTGGATCCATCCACTGACTTGTAGGTTTACGGCTCGGGCAACACCAACGGCAGCATTGTCTTCTGAGTTCACCGCCTTGTATCGGTGTGTGGTTGGCTCCACGCGTAGTCCCAAGCTCTTGGCTGCTTCGCTTGATAAAAATATGTTCAAGGCACCCGTGTCAACCAAGGCATAGAGCGTTGAGCCACATACCTTGACTTCCACAAAGTACAAGTGTAAAGGCGTAGGATTTTTTTTGGGCGGTGCTTGGGTCTTCACGGAATTAACCGAGTTAAGAATCTTCATGGTTCCGAGTTACAACTCCTTCTCTTGTTTCGGCTTGTTGTCGTCGTCGTGGATGGCCAGCAAGGCATTGATCCTACTCTTTTGTGGGCAAACTTGAGTCTAATGAGGACCGTTGCAAATGAAGCATGGGGATGGCGGTGGATTTTTGAACCGATCCTTGTAGGAATCCCCTTGGGGTCGGCTAGAGTCTCCTTGGGGTCGGCTCCACCTCGGGTTAGATGATTTGGATGACCCTTCACGCCATGATTTCCCTCGTGGATCCTTTCAATCATGAGTCACCTCGCTCGGTTCATCTTTGTCATGGTGGCGATCCACTCCCCTACCATTTCCCTTGAACTTTGAGGCTTCGGGTTTGGTGAAGTCGACGAGAGACTCGGCCACGACTAGCGCCTTGGAGAGACTACGAACTTCCCGTCGCTTGAGCTCGAGTTGTGCCCATGACTTCAATTCATCCATGAATACTCCGAGAGCCTCCTCCTCCCCAAGGTTGGGAATTTGGAGCTTGAGCTCGGTGAATTCCTTCACGTACTCTCGAACCGTGCCTTGTTACTCAAGGCAATGGATCTTGCTTCGGGCCTCTTGTTAAGCAAATTCAGGGAAGAAGTAGTCTCGAAACTCTTTGACGAAATCGTCCCACGTGTTGATGGGATCGGTGCCTTGCTTGGTCTCATCGCACCTATTACGCCACCAAAGCAAGGCGTTATCAACTAGGAACATAGAAGCGGTTCGTACCTTGATCGCCTCGTCTTGAATATTCACGGCACCGAAGTATTGCTCCATGCTCCATAGGAAGTTGTCCACTTCCTTGGCGGATCGTTCGCCCTTGAACTCCTTGAGCTTCGGCACCTCTAGTTTAGGCGCCAATTGAATAGGCATGGCTCCATTCGCGATGCTTGTTTTGCACAAGATGAGCTCCGTCTTGAGCTCTTGGACTTCAATTCTCAAGGCTTTGACGTCAACTTTGCTTGGGTTGTCCTCCTTGAGTTCTTGGACTTCCAGCTTCAAAGCTTCAAGGGATACTGTGAGGGTTTCATCCTTCTTGTGCAATGGAGCCGTGGCTTGATTCACAACCGTTGTGAAATCTTTGCGAAGCGTATCTTCAACTGTGTTGATCCGCCCTCTCACCTCGTCGAGTTCTTCAATGAACTCTATCATGACATTCCTCATTCGAGTGAGTTTCTCATCGACGGCGATTACAGCGTCCATTGAAGTGTCTCTTTTCTTGTTGGCTCTCCCCTTCGCTGGAGCGACCTTCTCTTGGGGAGCATCATTTGCAACAAGTGAAGCAACAACCTCGTGGTTTGACATTCTCTCGACCAGATGTTGTACCTCTCAATCTTTTTGAACGGATCTCCTCTACTTTGCTCTGATACCACTTGTCACGGGTCGATAGATTGGGATCGGACCCGTGCGGCGACTTAGACTTTCTTGGATCGTTGGAGCACCTTAGCCAAGCCTTCTTCTCAGATTGACCGCTTTTGCTTACCTGGATCGTAGAGAGAGAGGCTCTTGGGAGAGAATACTTTGCTTCAAAATGTTTTGAATGATTCAAATGAGGGAGAGAGCACCTCTACTTATACTAGAGGGCCTCTTGTTACAACCATTAATCGTTCTTTCATCTAATGGATGAGATCGCATCTCCCCATCTAACAACTATCAACATTATCGCATCTCCTCATCTAACATTTATCGACATTAAAAATAGGAAAGCTCTAGAATTGGGCACAATTACTGTATCACCCGCCCCTAAGAACATTCTGGAGGCCTTCAGGGCTTCTTGCTCGTTCATCTTGAGTGTTGCACGATTCTTTTGCCTGTGGAACCTCAAGACCGTGATACTTACATGTAAGGAGACTTGCTTTTGTTTGGCCACATACGGTGAGGATTAATCAGTGGCGACTGGTGAAGGATAGCCTGGTGATATAAAAACAAAATACAAACTTACTGTTGAGAGACCAAAAAACTGAATTGAATGCTTAGTTAGGTCGATGTGATCCAAAGCTATTCATTTATAATAAAATCAAGAGGCCAAAATTACAATATCATCCTTATTGCCGCCATACATAAAATAATAAAAGAAATGAACAAATATATTCCCATCGGCCAAATACTCTCAACACTTCCTTTCAAGTTGGAGCATAGATATCACACCTACCCAACTTCAAAAATAGGATGAAATGATTTACTCTCTAATCCTTTAGTGAACACGTCAGCAAGTTGATCATTGAACAAAGGATATACAAATTAAACCATTCTCCTTTTGCCTTGATAAAATGCCTGTCAATCTTCATATGTTTCGTATTATTAGGATTGGGCAAACAACCACAACGAAAATAGAGAGTAAAAGCAAGAGAGAAAAATCGAGACACAATGTTTGATCTTAGTTCACCCTTAAACTAGGGCTATATCTAGTAGATGATTCTACTATAATTAGTCCCTCACATTTTTCTGTTATATCACTTAATTACAAAAGAAATAGAGTAGGCAGTAGCTATTCATGGGCCAACCACGACGGGTCTTTTGTGCTTTTCTATCGATGGGAAGTATGAACTACACCCTAACACGTACGATCATGCTATACATGATTGTGAGCAATACTAATGGCGGCTTTATTATTACAATATAGCATAATAGGAACGAGAACAAATATATCAAGATCTTCAAGTAATCCTTTAAGCCATAACAACTTACAAACTCTCCGTGCCATCGCATGAAACTCATGCTTCAGCACTAGACTGAGTCACCACATTATGCTTTTTGCTACACCAAACATAAGATTCTTTCCTAAAAAGTAAAATACCTGAAAATAGACTTTTGCTCAAGAGATCTAGCTCCATGAGCTCAGTATAGGCTTCAACTTTCAAGTTATCATCTCCGGATTTGGATTCTACTTCTTCTGGTGAGGTTTCTCGTTCTGATCTTCCTATTGCACTTTGAAAGGGTACTAGAACTTGTACTCAACACTCTATATCCCATGTTATCTCATATGACTCTTTGTCTAGCTCTTATCATACTTTTGTGTCTTTCCTATTTTCTGTTTCTATTCCACAAAATTAGTAGGAAGTTTTTGTAGATGAGAAGTGAAAGGCAGCAATAGTGGAGGAGATGCATGCTTTGAAGAAAAATTGTGGGAGCTTGTTGATCTTCATCCTAGGAAACGACTAGTAAGATGTAAGTGGGTGTTTGTAGTCAAACAAAAAATGGATGATATTGTGGATATATATAAACATATAAATATATATATACATATATATATCATGATTGGTGACAAATGGATATACTCAGATTTATGGAATTAACTATCACGAAACCTTTGTTCTTGTTGCCAAGTTGAGTACTATTCAAGTGCTACTTTTGTGCACTGTTAACCATGGATGGAATCTTCAGTAGTTTGATGTAAATAATGTCTTTTATCATGGAGAGTTAATATAGGAGGTGTATATGGAGATTCATTATTGAGTTATACATATGAGTTGTGTTAGAAAAGTCCAACATCGAATAATTGATGTGGTATGTAGCAGTTAATATATCTTAGTTGGCTCATAACTTATTGACTTAAGCTTTTTCCTGAAGAGGTGTCAAACTGGATATGTTGACGGACTCGAACTTGGGCTCTCTATTGTCGATCTCCCCAGTGAAAGTATTAGATTTCTGCTACGCGTTTCCAACAAATGGTATCAGAGTCAATGGTTGATTGGTGTTCCACCCCAATTTGTTTCGATATTTGGTGAATATCTCAAAAAAGAAATCTTTTGATTGACGCTTGTTTTGGGTGAAAATTGCCATCACATTTGGTCTGGCGAGAAGAGAACACGGATAGTTGGTCTGGTGACAAGAGATAAAGACAATGGGTGATGCAATCCCAAGTTAGCAGTTGATGATGGTTGTGCACAGTTGCGTGTGTATTGCAATGACTTGAAGATTCAAGTTGAGATAAGTTATGCAAAAGGATACCTAAATTAAATGGAAGCAAACCTAAAACGGAGCTCACACACAAAGAGGATATTGTTAAGATGTACGTGTAAGTTGTGTTAAAAAAGTCTCACATCGGAGAATTGACATGATATGGAGTAGTTAATATATCATAGTTAATATATCCTAATTGGTCCATAACTTATTAACTTAACCTTTTGAGTGAATGTGTGTCCAATTAAATATGTTGACGAACTTGGACATGGACTCTCTCTTAGCGATTTTCTTGGTGATAGTATTCAATTTTTGCTGACGCTCCCAATAAATTTGTCGAGAGAAAAAAAAATTGAACTGAATGCTTGGTTAGGTCGATGTGACTCCAAGCTATCTATTTATAATACAGTCAAGATGCCAAAATAATAATACCACTCTTAATGCTGCCATACACAAAATGATAAAGGAAATGGACAAATATTCCCTCATCAGCCAATACTTTAACACTTACTTTCAAGCATTTTTTTCACGCTCATGCAGAAAATAAACTAGAGCATAAAGCTCAGTCACTTGGTGATACAGTTGCTGTGAATTATCTGTATGTCAAGCATCTTACTCCAGGACGAGTTGACCTAGATAGATTCAGCTTAGACGAGGATGACTGTTGATCTTAGAACAACAACAGTTAGAACAGCGATCCTATCCAACTTATGATCATCCTTACATAGGCTTCAAAATTAGCCCTTGCTGCCAATCTTAGTATATTTTTGGGTCAAAACCAATAACAGTAATTGATCTACTTCTAACAGCACCATTGTCTTCTTGTAAGTGTAACGACTCTTTCTATCATTTGATTTAATTTAAGCCGCAGAATGTGTTTTATTAGTTCTAGTCAATAGTTCAAGTGGTCAAAATTGACTCTGCGACAACCCATGTTAAACACACAACCCTTCTCATGTTTAAGAGATATTGTAACAGTATATTAGATTCAATTTAACCTTAAGCTTCTTCAATGGGGATGCTCAATTCAATCTGGTGTCGTTCCCCCATAAAACTTACTTGGCTAATAAGACGTATAAATCTTTTTCTTCTGTAGCTTCCAAACCGTGCAACAGGAAATTTCTGGACTTCTTAGCTGGAGCAGAATGTATAATGTGAGTATTGGACTATGATTCAGCTGGGTATTCTCTTCAATATAGGTCTATGAAAGAGAGATAGACTTCTAGACATCTCCAATACTCCCAGAGAAATTTATCTAATTGGTGACTTTGGTAGATACATTTGTTACCGCACTGCAATCATATTGAAAGATGGACTACTTCGAGACGCAACATGAAGAAGAGCAAGCAAACATAAGAACAAAAGAAAATACATTTAACTCTGGGAGAGGCTGCAGTACTCTGAATCGGCCACGGAAGATGCTCCATTACCAGCAACATGACCAGACTTGGCCACAGTTCGGAGACTCTCGATCAGTGCCTCTGTGTGAGCCTCCTGAGACAATATCTCGGTTAACTGCTCAGGGCTTATGAGTAACTTCACCTTCCACACTCCAGCGCTGTTGTATCTAGGAAGCACCTCACGGTCTGCCTTTCCAAGCATCATTCCCTGATGATCGAGGGAAATGCGGTAGCTGGGTCGAGATGTAGCCGATATGGATCCCCTAAATGACTGAAGTGGGAGCAAGTAGTACAATTCTCCAGGATGAAGCTCTTCGTTGTGAAGAAGAGGACCTGAGAAAGGGTCACTGCTCCGGAAGATGGCATGACCTGAGAATTCGTTGGTGATGCATTGGGGTGTGATGGGTGCCTTGAACTGCATGATGCCGCTGGCAGTCGTCGCCACTTCTACAATTTGTTCCACCTGCTGAAACCCTTTACTAGAAAGGCAATTGCCCATATTGCAGATCGAGCTAAGTTACTTCTTGTGCTTGCAGCAGATCAATCTTATATCCTAGATGGATAGAAGTCAGAGATCATTTGTTAATGGAAGTGTACGTGTTGGCCCAGCTCGCTGCTGCCTGAGGCCTCTCCTCTCCATGACAGCGATTCCAAAAGACACAGAAGTTCTCTTTTCTGTAACTATCTATATATAGAGACCAGGATTGTGTGATGATGGCCCCATGGCACTGCTTGATATTCTTAGTCTTGGCCTTGATCATCCATCATGATTGTTTAGTTGACATTTGAAAAGGGCCTTATGCCGTTGTTTTTACTCGGATTACTGAAGATTCTCTTGCCCCGATGCGCAAAATCACATGTCATACAGAATAGAAAAAGAGTATTTGCACAGGGCGAAAGAAAACAAGGGACAACGGTAAAAAGTAAAGGGGCTGGAGAAGTGGGGAAGAAATAGGCGAGAATTCCCGTTGTCAATGCAGACCATCATTCCGTTCATTCCTTTCGGCTCTTCACTTGCCTGAAAAGAAGAGCATCATAATATTGTTGGGCCTAACCTCTAAACTCATCATAAACACGTTCAAGGATCTACATTTGGACGCATGGGTCACTTAAACTAGGACGTATGGGGTGAATTGCCCAAGGAATCCCTGGCACTTTCCTGTTCCCTATTCTATTTGTTGATTTATCCAAAACAGGGAAGAAATCCCATACCATAATTTTAGAAAATGTAAGATATGTGTAGGTAAAATTTTGGTCCACCTCTTGAAAAGGTTGGGTCATACTACGTACTTGAATCTTGATGGAACGGTGACGGGCCAGAAGGCGTAAAACGGAAATCCGAAAGTTTAAGTCCTGAGATTCCGTGATGGAAAGGAAGGGTACGAACTACTAGGAAGGGGAGATATTTGGGATGTGCCCTGTTTTGTGTTGTGGAAGTTGAGCTGGGACTCTGCTCAAGAATGAAAAGCTATCCAATCCACGGGGAGGTGAGAAAAGGCTCTGGTGCAGCCATGTCAGCAACAATATCCGCACCATAGCAACGGCAACGAGTGGCTCTCTCCCTCCCCCTCCAACCACATAACATCGACCTCCTCTCTCTCTTGTTTGCTTTTTGCTTCTTCCTTTGTGACCAGAGAGAGGGGGGCGGAGTTTGGCTCTTGGCAAAAGCAGATGGCATCAACCAGCACCGCCTCATCCTCCTCCGCACTGTCCACGCTTGTGGTGGACGGCAAGGCCCCTCGTCAACCTCCGCCCCAGAAGAGCCAGACCCTCCTCACCTCCCTCCCCCCTCCCCCTGCTCTCCACTCCCCCCCTCTCTCTTCTGCTTCCGCTTATTGTAGGACATTCCCTCTTGTCCCTCTCCCTCCCTCTCTCTACTCTACTCTACTCGCTGTCACTGACCCCCCTTTTCTTCTTCTTTTTGCTCCACAACGCGCTCTTCTCCAGGTCGTAAGATTGCGCGCAATGTGGCGGCTATGGCTACTGGTGAGGCTCCTGCCGAAGTCGCCGCCGCCGAGCTCCCTGAGATTCTCAAATCCGCCATAGAAGCTGTAGTTCTTCCACTCGATATCCGCTGTTGTTATTTTATGCCCTTGTCATAAAAAAAAAATAGTTAAATTTTGACAGTTGATTGATTAGTCAGTATTGTTCTTTGTTCAAACAAACAGTGGGACAAAGTGGAAGATAAGTACGCCGTCAGTTCGCTGGCGGTCGCTGTTGTGGTTGCCCTCTGGGGCTCTACCGGAATGATCTCGGTGAGGCTCTCCTTTTCTCTTTGTTTTCGCATTTCTTCACTAAAGAAAAAGAAAAAAGATGGTCATTGGTACTGCTGACTGCGCTTGTTGCGGGGATCAATTCATTTTGGTTTCAGGCGATCGATAGTCTTCCCCTGATTCCTGGCGTTCTTGAGCTGGTGGGCATTGGATATACTGGGGTGAGTTCATCAAGCTTCCAAAATCTGCTTCATTAGTCTTCCCCATCCCCCAAAAGCAGCATAATTACCCTCGTTTTATGATTGCGATGCTTCTGTCTATAAGCGATTTAAGAGCTTATGCCATCGAGTCAACATGTGGATTCATGCCATTTGCATGAATTCTACTAGATGCCCTTTTCAGCCTCAACCAACTAAGTTACTGCGCACTTCTCAGTTTACACACATATGCGTCTGATAATGTGCAGTCATCAGTGTTATAAAATTCGTAATTCTCGTCTCATATTGCCCTTTTGTGTCTACTTTTGCAGTGGTTTGCGTACAAGAACCTTGTATTCAAACCAGATAGGTAAGTGGCCAAATTTGCTTTCAGAAGTTTCACTCTAAAACTCCCAAGACATCCTGTAGTTTTGATCTTGGGAGCGTAAGCCTTTCAGACCTGACATCAGGTCAATGACATTTCAGGGAAGCTCTAGTTAGGAAAATCAGGGACATATATAGTGAGGTTACCGGAAGCAGCTGAAATGGTGGTTGCTGGCAAGAGGTGCAATATTCTCTGTTTCTGCAATTGGAATGTGCAGAGCACATGTCGGCATCAACAACCTTAGACCAGAGCTATTTCCTGTAATGTGCTTCGAGCGTATCTTAATATAGTCCCCACCAATATCCATAAACTATTGGCTTTTGTAAATTCCAAGCACCTGAAATGATCTAGTCTTGTTGCCCTGATGTAACCAGGAACGGCTATTTTTAGTAATAAGCTATACCATTCATCTGATCTTCCTAGCAACAAAGTTGCTCGGCTGGTTTTTGTTCTCTGTTGATATCGTCAGTTGGCAATCTTTCCTTTGACCTAATTTTAGCTAAGCTGTTGAGACCGGAAACCGGTCTAATCTGATGGGAATGCTTCCAAGTGTGCAAGCGGGAAATGTTGATTCTTCATTGAGAAATATCGGGTCATGGTTGAAAAGAGACGGGAGCCACCAAGTCAGAAGCAATAAGCTTTTCCTGTGGAAACAGATAAATGCTTTGTAAAGCCTCTCGTCCTTTGAATCTCATGTTCATTGAGACCAAGTTCAGTCAGTCACATAAATGGACTTGAAACAAGTCCTCGATCGATGTGCTGGAGTTGAATCTGACTATCTTTGCCTAGTATATTTGTTGCAAACCCCGGAAAGCAGGCTATTGTGTTCGTTGGTCGAGTTCCTTAGCGTGGAGGATTCTCTCTTTGGATAGGTGGAGACACTTTTGAGATAATCTCCTCCAAAACTGAGGAACTTGAGCCAGGGCAAATATATCAGACAGGCCTGTATTTTATCACCTGTTTGAGGCAGATAGTGAAGCAAATTCTATCAACTTCAAATTCCAAGAAACTGGCATTTTGTGAATGAGATGAAGTGGTGAGTGGTGCTATGATCCTTTGATTTTTGTCTCTTTCGATTGCTTTATTCACCCTCTCCAGCTCTTCCAAAGGGAGAAACTGTTGGAGGCGGATCAAAAGTCGATCTTAGTGGTGCACTAAAGACTTTATTCTCCTTCTCAAACACTTGACCATTCCGATTGGATCTTGCAAATCTCAGGTTCTATTCAAATATCATTTTGGAGAACAATGCTATCGACATTAAGCCTTGATTTACAATTTGGTGCAGCAAACTGTGGATATTTAGATAGGTAAGCGGTGAAAAAAGAAATTCCGACACTATTATTGTGTAAATAAATTAAAATCTAAGTTTAGTATATATCTCCAGCATTATTCATTAAGAAATGTTGAGGTTTGGACTCAGTTCTGCAAATTTGCCAATGAACCAAATAGAGTCGTGCCCACTAGTGAGGTCAAATAACGGAATTTCTCTTGAGTGGACAAAGTGATATTGGAAGGAAATTGTCATAGTGGCTTATAAATTTTCGGGTGCACACAATTTCATTTTTTAAATTTTAAACACCCGAAACTTTCAATAAAAAATGTGTTGTACATTAAGTCAGATCGCAACCGATCGCAGCGGAATTCTAGCTGTTAGAATCACGCAATATGTGGTCATATATTCTTTTTGCAGAAGAACGTAAATAACGTAGCAATAAGAGACAAGAAGAACGATAAACCAGAATTTTTATGTGGAAAACCCAATATGGAAAAAACCACGGGACGTTGATCCAAGAACTACTCCACTATAATCAAAGAATTATAATTAACACTCTAATGGTGTTTCTCATAATAAATCCTCACAACTGTCACAAAAACACATCTTCTCTTGATGAACTTTTAAGATTTCTCGTGTTTACACTCATTGTTGAAGACTCTTGCGATTCCTCTAGAGTGTTTTCTAATCCATACTGAAACCTCCACCCAAGCCCTTTAATTATAGCAGTAGACCTCCAACCAAAATTAGGAATCCTCCCTAATGATTTGGCAATCACCTCCCAATTAGAAATCTCCTCAATTGATTGGAATTCCTCTAATTGGGCAATCACTAGAATTGATTCCATCTTAATATTCTTCCTAAATAAGATTCCTCCTTATTTATACTTCTTCCTTTTTAGCGTCCTATCATAACAAGACTCCTTCCTATTAGGTATTCTTGATGACCAATTATCGAAATATTTTAAATCAATTCCCGAACATGTTGGGCTGCTCCCAACAAATTGTGGAAAATTTTTGATTAAGGGCCTGAAGTACCTTCGTTTTTTCAAATAATGGCTTAAAGTGGACCATGTTTCAATTAAGAGCCTAAAGTGGCAAAAAAGTCTTAAATAAGGGCCTGATGTGGATCCTGTTTCAATTAAGGGTTTGAAGTGGCCAAAAAGTTTCAAATAAGGACCTGAATATAGGAGCATTTTGGTCTTTTCACTTTATTGATAAAATAAAATAAAATATTTTTTTAAAAATTGACGAAGAAGGTAAGGGGTTGCCACCCCTTGCTGCCCCCGGCTTGTCGCCGGCTTAGCCAGGGCTAACGGGGGCTCGGCCAAGATCAGTAGGGGTTGCTCGCCCTTAGCGAGGCCGCGGTGACCCCTGCCGGCCCTGATCGAGCCCCCATCGGCCTTGGCTG